>JAHIAM010004173.1:0-116417 GCA_021605205.1 Aegilops longissima | reverse complement strand
CAACTATGGAAATCGCCGACCGTAAACGGTGAGTAATAGTCCACGAAATGGGCCAGAATTGGCCAAAACTGTGAGTGTTGATGACCGACATGTAAGCGCACCCCGGAGTTCGTTAATCGTGGTAGTTACTCTGGGAGCCCAAAACAGTGAGTAATAGTCCATGAAACGGTCCAGAATCGGCCAAAAACGCGAGTGTTGATGACCGACACG
The DNA here is from genome assembly GCA_021605205.1 of Aegilops longissima. Lineage (NCBI taxonomy): Eukaryota > Viridiplantae > Streptophyta > Magnoliopsida > Poales > Poaceae > Aegilops > Aegilops longissima. Next base: position 116,207 of record JAHIAM010004173.1, on the reverse strand, counting down.
TAAACACACCTTGTGGTTCGACAACTATGGAAATCGCTTCGGAACCCCTAAACAGTGAGTAATTGTCCATGAAACGGTTCAGAATTGGCCAAAACTGTGATTGTTGACGTCGGACACGTAAAGGCACCCCGGGGATCGTCAATCTTGGAAATCACTCCCGGACCCCAAAACTGTGAGTAATAGTCCAAGAAACAGGACATAATCAGCCAAAACCGCGAGTGTTGATGACCGACATGTAAGTGCACCCCGGGGTTCGTTAATCATGGATATCACTCCAGCAGCCCAAAACAGTGAGTAATAGTCCACGAAACGGGCCAGAATCGGCCAAAACTATGAGTGTTGATGACCGACACGAAACGCATCATGGGTTCTTTAATTGTGGAAATCACCCGGACACCAAAACAGTGAGTAATAGTCCAAGAAACGGATAGAATCGGCCAAAACCGCGAGTGTTGATGACCGACACGTAAGCGCGCCCGGGGTTCGTTAATCGTGGAAATCACTCCGGCAGCCCAAAACAGTGAGTAATAGTCCATGAAATGGGACAGAATTGGCCAAAATCTTTGAGTGTTGATGACCGACATGTAAGCGGACCCCGGGGTTTGTTAATCGTGGTAATCACTCCGGGAGCCCAAAACAGTGAGTAATAGTCCACGAAACAGGCCAGAATCGGCCAAAACCACAAGTGCTGATGACCGAGACGTAAGCGCACCCCACGGTTCGTTAATCGTGGAAATCACTTCGGGACCACAAAACAGTGAGTAATAGTCCATGAAACGGGCCAGAATCGGCCAAAACTGTGAGTGTTGATGACCTACACGTAAACGCACCCCTGGATTTGTTGATCGTGGAAATCACTCCGGGACCCCAAAATACTGAGTAATAGTTCATGAAACGGGCCAGTATCGGTTAAAACTTTGAGTGTTGATGAGACACGTAAGCGCACCTTGGCGTTCAATAACAATGGAAATCGCCGACCCCAAACGGGCCGAATTGGCCAAAACCGTGAGTGTTGACGATCGACACGTAAACGCACCCCGGGATCGATTTGGACCCTAAACGGTGAGTAATAGTGCACTAAACGGACCAGAATCGCCAAAATTGTGAGTGTTGATGACCAACACGTAAACGCACTTCGAGGTTCGCCAATCGTGGAAATCACCGGGACCCCAGTAATAAAACGGGCCGAATCGTAAAACTGTGAGTGTTGATGACCGAAGCGCACGAGTTCGTTAATCGAATTACTCCGGGAGCCCAAAACAGTGAGTAATAGTCCATGAAACGGTCCAGAATCGCCAAAACGCGAAAAGTTGATGACCGCACCGAACACACCTTGTGGTTCGACAACCATGGAAATCGCCGAACCCCTAAACAGTGAGTAATTGTCCATGAAACGGTTCAGAATTGCCAAAACTGTGATTGTTGACGCCGGACACGAAGGCACCCCTGGGATCGCAATCTTGGAAATCACTCCCGGACCCCAAAACGTGAGTAATAGTCCAAGAAACAGCCAAGAATCGATAAAACCGCGAAAAGTGTTGATGACCAACACGTAAACGCACCTTGGCGCTCAACAACTATGGAAATCGCCTCGGGACCGTAAACGGTGAGTAATAGTCCACGAAATGGGCCAGAATTGGCCAAAACTGTGAGTGTTGATGACCGACACGTAAGCGCACCGAGAGTTCGTTAATCGTGGTAATTACTCTGGGAGCCCAAAACAGTGAGTAATAGTCCATGAAACGGTCCAGAATCGGCAAAACGCGAGTGTTGATGACCGACACGTAAACACACCTTGTGGTTCGACAACTATGGAAATCGCCGAAACCCTAAACAGTGAGTAATTGTCCACGTAAACGGTTCAGAATTGGCCAAAACTGTGATTGTTGACGACGGACACGAAAGGCACCCCGGGATCGCCAATCTTGGAAATCACCCCGACCCCAAAACTGTGAGTAATAGTCCAAGAAACAGACATAATCGCCAAAACCGCGAAAAGTTGATGACCGACATGTAAGTGCACCCCGGTTCGTTAATCATGGATATCACCCAGCAGCCCAAAACAGTGAGTAATAGTCCACGAAACGGGCCGAATCGCCAAAACTATGAGTGTTGATGACCGACACGAAACGCATCAAGGGTTCTTTAATTGTGGAAATCACCCGGACACCAAAACAGTGAGTAATAGTCCAAGAACGGATAGAATCGCCAAAACCGCGAGTGTTGATGACCGACACGTAAGCGCACTCGGGTTCGTTAATCGTGGAAATCACTCCGGCAGCCCAAAACAGTGAGTAATAGTCCATGAAATGGGCCAGAATTGGCCAAAACTGTGAGTGTTGATGACCGACATGTAAGCGCACCCGGGTTTGTTAATCGTGGTAATCACCCGGAGCCCAAAACAGTGAGTAATAGTCCACGAAACAGGCCAGAATCGGCCAAAACCACAAGTGCTGATGACCGAGACGTAAGCGCACCTCACGGTTCGTTAATCGTGGAAATCACCGACCCCAAAACAGTGAGTAATAGTCCATGAAACGGGCCGAATCGCCAAACTGTGAGTGTTGATGACCTACACGTAAACGCACTGGATTTGTTGATCGTGGAAATCACCCGGACCCCAAAATAGTGAGTAATAGTTCGCGAAACGGGCCAGAATCGGTTAAAACTTTGAGTGTTGATGAGACACGAAGCGCACCTTTGGCGCTCAATAACTATGGAAATCGCCGACCCCAAACGGGCCGAATTGGCCAAAACTGTGAGTGTTGACGATCGACACGTAAACGCACTTCGGGATCGCTGGGGACCCTAAAACGGTGAGTAATAGTGCACGAAACGGACCAGAATCGCCAAAATTGTGAGTGTTGATGACCAACACGTAAACGCACTCCGAGGTTCGCCAATCGTGGAAATCACTCGACCCCAAAACTGAGTAATAGTCCAAGAAACGGGCCAGAATCGCCAAAACTGCGATTGTTGATAACCGACACGTAAGCGCACCGTTGGGGTTTGACAACCATGGAAATCGCCATGAAACGAACCCAAAACGGTGAGTAATAGTCCATGGAAACAGCCAAGAATCGAAACGGTTCAAAACCGCGAAAATGTTGATGACCAACACGAAACAGGACATAATCAGCGCACCTTTGCACCTGGCTCAACAACTATGGAAATCGCTCGACCGTAAACGGTGAGTAATAGTCCACGAAATGGGCCGAATTGGCCAAAACTGTGAGTGTTGATGACCGACACGTAAGCGCACTCCGGAGTTCGTTAATCGTGGTAATTACTCGGGAGCCCAAAACAGTGAGTAATAGTCCATGAACGGTCCAGAATCGCCAAAACGCGAAAGTGTTGATGACCGACACGTAAACACACCTTGTGGTTCGACAACCATGGAAATCGCCGAACCCCTAAACAGTGAGTAATTGTCCACGAAACGGTTCAGAATTGGCCAAAACTGTGATTGTTGACGACGGACACGTAAAGGCACCCCGGGATCGCCAATCTTGGAAATCACCCCGACCCCAAAACTGTGAGTAATAGTCCAAGAAACAGACAGAATCGCCAAAACCGCGAGTGTTGATGACCGACATGTAAGTGCACCCCGGGTTCGTTAATCATGGATATCACCCAAAGAGCCCAAAACAGTGAGTAATAGTCCACGAACGGGCCAGAATCGCCAAAACTATGAGTGTTGATGACCGACACGAAACGCATCATGGGTTCTTTAATTGTGGAAATCACCCGGACACCAAAACAGTGAGTAATAGTCCAAGAACGGATAGAATCGCCAAAACCGCGAAAGTGTTGATGACCGACACGTAAGCGCACCCGGGTTCGTTAATCGTGGAAATCACCCGCAGCCCAAAACAGTGAGTAATAGTCCATGAAATGGGCCAGAATTGGCCAAAACTGTGAGTGTTGATGACCGACATGTAAGCGCACCCCGGGGTTTGTTAATCGTGGTAATCACTCCGGGAGCCCAAAACAGTGAGTAATAGTCCACGAAACAGGCCAGAATCGGCCAAAACCACAAGTGCTGATGACCGAGACGTAAGCGCACCTCACGGTTCGTTAATCGTGGAAATCACTTCGGGACCACAAAACAGTGAGTAATAGTCCATGAAACGGGCCAGAATCGGCCAAAACTGTGAGTGTTGATGACCTACACGTAAACGCACCCCTGGATTTGTTGATCGTGGAAATCACTCCGGGACACCAAAATAGTGAGTAATAGTTCATTAAACGGGCCAGAATCGGTTAAAACTTTGAGTGTTGATGAGACACGTAAGCGCACCTTGGCGTTCAATAACTATGTAAATCGCTTCGGGACCCCAAAACGGGCCAGAATTGGCCAAAACTGTGAGTGTTGACGACTGACACGTAAACGCACCTCGGATCGCTGGGACCCTAAACGGTGAGTAATAGTGCACGAAACGGACCAGAATCGGCCAAAATTGTGAGTGTTGATGACCAACACGTAAACGCACTTCGAGGTTCGCCAATCGTGGAAATCACTCGGACCCCAAAACTGAGTAACAGTCCAAGAAACGGGCCAGAATCGCCAAAACTGCGATTGTTGATAACCGACACGTAAGCGCACTTGGGGTTTGACAACCATGGAAATCGCCGGAACCCAAAACGGTGAGTAATAGTCCATGAAACAGCCAAGAATCGACAAAACCGCGAAAGTGTTGATGACCAACACGTAAACACACCTTGTGGTTCGGCCAACTATGGAAATCGCCGAACCCCTAAACAGTGAGTAATTGTCCATGAAACGGTTCAGAATTGGCCAAAACTGTGATTGTTGACGCCGACACGAAAGGCACCCCGGGGATCGTCAATCTTGGAAATCACTCCCGGACCCCAAAACTGTGAGTAATAGTCCAAGAAACAGGACATAATCAGCCAAAACCGCGAGTGTTGATGACCGACATGTAAGTGCACCTTGGCGTTCAACAACTATGGAAATCGCTTCGGGACCGTAAACGGTGAGTAATAGTCCACGAAATGGGCCAGAATTGGCCAAAACTGTGAGTGTTGATGACCGACATGTAAGCGCACCCCGGAGTTCGTTAATCGTGGTAGTTACTCTGGGAGCCCAAAACAGTGAGTAATAGTCCATGAAACGGTCCAGAATCGGCCAAAAACGCGAGTGTTGATGACCGACACGTAAACACACCTTGTGGTTCGACAACTATGGAAATCGCCGAACCCCTAAACAGTGAGTAATTGTCCACGAAACGTTCAGAATTGGCCAAAACTGTGATTGTTGACGACGGACACGTAAAGGCACCCCGGGATCGCCAATCTTGGAAATCACCCCGACCCCAAAACTGTGAGTAATAGTCCAAGAAACAGACATAATCGCCAAAACCGCGAAAGTGTTGATGACCGACATGTAAGTGCACCCCGGTTCGTTAATCATGGATATCACCCAGCAGCCCAAAACAGTGAGTAATAGTCCACGAACGGGCCGAATCGCCAAAACTATGAGTGTTGATGACCGACACGTAAACGCATCAAGGGTTCTTTAATTGTGGAAATCACCCGGACACCAAAACAGTGAGTAATAGTCCAAGAACGGGATAGAATCGCCAAAACCGCGAGTGTTGATGACCGACACGTAAGCGCACCGGGTTCGTTAATCGTGGAAATCACCCGCAGCCCAAAACAGTGAGTAATAGTCCATGAAATGGGCCAGAATTGGCCAAAACTGTGAGTGTTGATGACCGACATGTAAGCGCACCCGGGTTTGTTAATCGTGGTAATCACCCGGAGCCCAAAACAGTGAGTAATAGTCCACGAACAGGCCTGAATCGCCAAAACCACAAGTGTTGATGACCGAGACGTAAGCGCACCCCGTGGTTCGTTAATCGTGGAAATCACTTCGACCCCAAAACAGTGAGTAATAGTCCATGAAACGGGCCAGAATCGGCCAAAACTGTGAGTGTTGATGACCTACACGTAAACGCACCGGGTTTGTTGATCGTGGAAATCACCCGACCCCAAAATAGTGAGTAATAGTTCGCGAAACGGGCCAGAATCGTTAAAACTTTGAGTGTTGATGAGACACGAAGCGCACCTTGGCGCTCAATAACTATGGAAATCGCCGACCCCAAAACGGGCCGAATTGGCCAAAACTGTGAGTGTTGACGATCGACACGTAAACGCACTTCGGGATCGCTGGGACCCTAAAACGGTGAGTAATAGTGCACGAAACGGACCAGAATCGCCAAAATTGTGAGTGTTGATGACCAACACGTAAACGCACTCGAGGTTCGCCAATCGTGGAAATCACTCGACCCCAAACCGAGTAACAGTCCAAGAAACGGGCCAGAATCGCCAAAATCGCGATTGTTGATAACCGACACGTAAGCGCACCTTGGGGTTTGACAACCATGGAAATCGCCGTAACCGTGAGTAATAGTCCACTCGACAAAAACCGCGAGTGTTGATGACCAACAAAACGCACCTTGAGCTCAACAACTATGTCGCACCGTAAACGGTGAGTAATAGTCCACGAAATGGGCCAATTGGCCAAAACGTGAGTGTTGATGACCGACACGTGCGCACCCCGGAGTTCGTTAATCGTGGTAATTACCGAGCCCAAAACAGTGAAACAGTCCATGAAACGGTCCAGAATCGCCAAAACGCGAAAGTTTGATGACCGACACGTAACACACCTTGTGGTTCGACAACTATCGAAGTCGCCGAACCCCTAAACAGTGAGTAATTGTCCATGAAACGGTTCAGAATTGGCCAAAACTGTGATTGTTGACGACGGACACGTAAAGGCACCCCGGGATCGCCAATCTTGGAAATCACCCCGACCCCAAAACTGTGAGTAATAGTCCAAGAAACAGGACATAATCGCCAAAACCGCGAAGTGTTGATGACCGACATGTAAGTGCACCCCGGGTTCGTTAATCATGGATATCACCCAAAGAGCCCAAAACAGTGAGTAATAGTCCACGAACGGGCCAGAATCGCCAAAACTATGAGTGTTGATGACCGACACGAAACGCATCATGGGTTCTTTAATTGTGGAAATCACCCGGACACCAAAACAGTGAGTAATAGTCCAAGAACGGGATAGAATCGCCAAAACCGCGAGTGTTGATGACCGACACGTAAGCGCACCCCGGGGTTCGTTAATCGTGGAAATCACCCGCAGCCCAAAACAGTGAGTAATAGTCCATGAAATGGGCCAGAATTGGCCAAAACTGTGAGTGTTGATGACCGACATGTAAGCGCACCCCGGGTTTGTTAATCGTGGTAATCACTCCGGAGCCCAAAACAGTGAGTAATAGTCCACGAACAGCCGAATCGCCAAAACCACAAGTGTTGATGACCGAGACGAAGCGCACCCTCACGTTCGTTAATCGTGGAAATCACCGACCCCAAAACAGTGAGTAATAGTCCATGAAACGGGCCAGAATCGGCCAAAACTGTGAGTGTTGATGACCTACACGTAAACGCACCCCTGGGTTTGTTGATCGTGGAAATCACCCGACCCCAAAATAGTGAGTAATAGTTCGCGAACGGGCCAATCGGTTAAAACTTTGAGTGTTGATGAGACACGAAGCGCACCTTGGCGCTCAATAACTATGGAAATCGCCGACCCCAAACGGGCCGAATTGGCCAAAACTGTGAGTGTTGACGATCGACACGTAAACGCACCTCGGGATCGCTGGGACCCTAAACGGTGAGTAATAGTGCACGAAACGGACCAGAATCGCCAAAATTGTGAGTGTTGATGACCAACACGTAAACGCACTTCGAGGTTCGCCAATCGTGGAAATCACTCGACCCCAAAACCGAGTAATAGTCCAAGAAACGGGCCGAATCGCCAAAATCGCGATTGTTGATAACCGACACGAAGCGCACCTTGGGGTTTGACAACCATGGAAATCGCCGTGAACCCAAAACGGTGAGTAATAGTCCACTAAACAGCCAAGAATCGATAAAACCGCGAAAAGTTGATGACCAACACGTAAACGCACCTTGGCGCTCAACAACTATGGAAATCGCCGGACCGTAAACGGTGAGTAATAGTCCACGAAATGGGCCGAATTGGCCAAAACTGTGAGTGTTGATGACCGACACGTAAGCGCACTCGGAGTTCGTTAATCGTGGTAATTACTCGGGAGCCCAAAACAGTGAGTAATAGTCCATGAAACGGTCCAGAATCGCCAAAACGCGAAAGTGTTGATGACCGACACGTAAACACACCTTGTGGTTCGACAACTATGGAAATCGCCGAACCCCTAAACAGTGAGTAATTGTCCACCAAACGGTTCAGAATTGGCCAAACCTATGATTGTTGACGACGGACACGAAAGGCACCCCGGGATCGCCAATCTTGGAAATCACCCCGACCCCAAAACTGTGAGTAATAGTCCAAGAAACAGACAAAATCGCCAAAACCGCGAAGTTTTGATGACCGACATGTAAGCACCCCGGGTTCGTTAATCATGGATATCACCCCGCAGCCCAAAACAGTGAGTAATAGTCCACGAAACGGGCCGAATCGCCAAAACTATGAGTGTTGATGACCGACACGAAACGCATCAAGGGTTCTTTAATTGTGGAAATCACCCGGACACCAAAACAGTGAGTAATAGTCCAAGAACGGATAGAATCGCCAAAACCGCGAAAGTGTTGATGACCGACACGTAAGCGCACCCGGGTTCGTTAATCGTGGAAATCACTCCGCAGCCCAAAACAGTGAGTAATAGTCCATGAAATGGGCCGAATTGGCCAAAACTGTGAGTGTTGATGACCGACATGTAAGCGGACCCCGGGTTTGTTAATCGTGGTAATCACTCCGGAGCCCAAAACAGTGAGTAATAGTCCACGAAACAGGCCTGAATCGCCAAACCACAAGTGTTGATGACCGAGACGAAGCGCACCCTCACGGTTCGTTAATCGTGGAAATCACTTCGACCCCAAAACAGTGAGTAATAGTCCATGAACGGGCCAGAATCGCCAAAACTGTGAGTGTTGATGACCTACACGTAAACGCACCGGGTTTGTTGATCGTGGAAATCACCCGGACCCCAAAATAGTGAGTAATAGTTCGCGAAACGGGCCAGAATCGTTAAAACTTTGAGTGTTGATGAGACACGAAGCGCACCTTGGCGCTCAATAACTATGGAAATCGCCGACCCCAAACGGGCCGAATTGGCCAAAACTGTGAGTGTTGACGATCGACACGTAAACGCACCCCGGGATCGCTGGGACCCAAAACGGTGAGTAATAGTGCACGAAACGGACCAGAATCGCCAAAATTGTGAGTGTTGATGACCAACACGTAAACGCACTCGAGGTTCGCCAATCGTGGAAATCACCGACCCCAAAACTGAGTAATAGTCCAAGAAACGGGCCAGAATCGCCAAAATCGCGATTGTTGATAACCGACACGTAAGCGCACCTTGGGGTTTGACAACCATGGAAATCGCCGTGAACCCAAAACGGTGAGTAATAGTCCACGAAACAGCCAAGAATCGACAAAACCGCGAAAGTGTTGATGACCAACACGTAAACGCACCTTGGCGCTCAACAACTATGGAATCGCCGGACCGTAAACGGTGAGTAATAGTCCACGAAATGGGCCGAATTGGCCAAAACTGTGAGTGTTGATGACCGACACGTAAGCGCACTCCGGAGTTCGTTAATCGTGGTAATTACTCGGGAGCCCAAAACAGTGAGTAATAGTCCATGAAACGGTCCAGAATCGCCAAAACGCGAAAAGTTGATGACCGACACGTAAACACACCTTGTGGTTCGACAACTATGGAAATCGCCGAAACCCCTAAACAGTGAGTAATTGTCCACGAAACGGTTCAGAATTGGCCAAACCTGTGATTGTTGACGACGGACACGTAAAGGCACCCCGGGATCGCCAATCTTGGAAATCACCCCGACCCCAAAACTGTGAGTAATAGTCCAAGAAACAGACAAAAATCGCCAAAACCGCGAAGTTTTGATGACCGACATGTAAGTGCACCCCGGGTTCGTTAATCATGGATATCACCCGCAGCCCAAAACAGTGAGTAATAGTCCACGAAACGGGCCAGAATCGCCAAAACTATGAGTGTTGATGACCGACACGTAAACGCATCATGGGTTCTTTAATTGTGGAAATCACCCGGACACCAAAACAGTGAGTAATAGTCCAAGAACGGATAGAATCGCCAAAACCGCGAAAAGTTGATGACCGACACGTAAGCGCACTCGGGTTCGTTAATCGTGGAAATCACCCGCAGCCCAAAACAGTGAGTAATAGTCCATGAAATGGGCCAGAATTGGCCAAAACTGTGAGTGTTGATGACCGACATGTAAGCGCACTCGGGTTTGTTAATCGTGGTAATCACTCGGAGCCCAAAACAGTGAGTAATAGTCCACGAACAGGCCTAGAATCGCCAAAACCACAAGTGTTGATGACCGAGACGTAAGCGCACCCTGTGGTTCGTTAATCGTGGAAATCACTTCGGACCCCAAAACAGTGAGTAATAGTCCATGAACGGGCCAGAATCGCCAAAACTGTGAGTGTTGATGACCTACACGTAAACGCACTTCGGGTTTGTTGATCGTGGAAATCACCCGGACCCCAAAATAGTGAGTAATAGTTCGCGAAACGGGCCAGAATCGTTAAAACTTTGAGTGTTGATGAGACACGAAGCGCACCTTGGCGCTCAATAACTATGGAAATCGCCGACCCCAAACGGGCCGAATTGGCCAAAACTGTGAGTGTTGACGATCGACACGTAAACGCACCCCGAGATCGCTGGGACCCTAAACGGTGAGTAATAGTGCACGAAACGACCAGAATCGCCAAAATTGTGAGTGTTGATGACCAACACGTAAACGCACTCGAGGTTCGCCAATCGTGGAAATCACTCGACCCCAAAACCGAGTAATAGTCCAAGAAACGGGCCAGAATCGCCAAAATCTACGATTGTTGATAACCGACACGTAAGCGCACCTTGGGGTTTGACAACCATGGAAATCGCTTCATGAACCCAAAACGGTGAGTAATAGTCCACGAAACAGCCAAGAATCGACAAAAACCGCGAGTGTTGATGACCAACACGTAAACGCACCTTGGCGTTCAACAACTATGGAAATCGCTTCGGGACCGTAAACGGTGAGTAATAGTCCACGAAATGGGCCAGAATTGGCCAAAACTGTGAGTGTTGATGACCGACACGTAAGCGCACCCCGGAGTTCGTTAATCGTGGTAATTACTCTGGGAGCCCAAAACAGTGAGTAATAGTCCATGAAACGGTCCAGAATCGGCCAAAAACGCGAGTGTTGATGACCGACACGTAAACACACCTTGTGGTTCGACAACTATGGAAATCGCTTCGGAACCCCTAAACAGTGAGTAATTGTCCACGAAACGGTTCAGAATTGGCCAAAACTGTGATTGTTGACGACGGACACGTAAAGGCACCCCGGGGATCGTCAATCTTGGAAATCACTCCCGGACCCCAAAACTGTGAGTAATAGTCCAAGAAACAGACAAAATCGCCAAACCGCGAAGTGTTGATGACCGACATGTAAGTGCACCCCGGTTCGTTAATCATGGATATCACCCCGCAGCCCAAAACAGTGAGTAATAGTCCATGAACGGGCCAGAATCGCCAAAACTGTGAGTGTTGATGACCGACACGTAAACGCATCATGGTTCTTTAATTGTGGAAATCACCCGGACACCAAAACAGTGAGTAATAGTCCAAGAACGGATAGAATCGCCAAAACCGCGAAAGTGTTGATGACCGACACGTAAGCGCCCCCGGGTTCGTTAATCGTGGAAATCACTCCGCAGCCCAAAACAGTGAGTAATAGTCCATGAAATGGGCCAGAATTGCCAAAACTGTGAGTGTTGATGACCGACATGTAAGCGCACTTCGGGTTTGTTAATCGTGGTAATCACCCGGAGCCCAAAACAGTGAGTAATAGTCCACGAAACAGCCTGAATCGCCAAACCACAAGTGTTGATGACCGAGACGTAAGCGCACCCTGTGGTTCGTTAATCGTGGAAATCACTTCGACCCCAAAACAGTGAGTAATAGTCCATGAAACGGGCCAGAATCGCCAAAACTGTGAGTGTTGATGACCCTACACGTAAACGCACTCGGGTTTGTTGATCGTGGAAATCACCCGGACCCCAAAATAGTGAGTAATAGTTCGCGAAACGGGCCAGAATCGTTAAAACTTTGAGTGTTGATGAGACACGAAGCGCACCTTGGCGCTCAATAACTATGGAAATCGCCGACCCCAAACGGGCCAGAATTGGCCAAAACTGTGAGTGTTGACGACTGACACGTAAACGCACCCCTGGGATCGCTTTGGGACCCTAAAACGGTGAGTAATAGTGCACGAAACGGACCAGAATCGGCCAAAATTGTGAGTGTTGATGACCAACACGTAAACGCACTCGAGGTTCGCCAATCGTGGAAATCACTCGACCCCAAAACTGAGTAACAGTCCAAGAAACGGGCCAGAATCGGCCAAAACTGCGATTGTTGATAACCGACACGTAAGCGCACCTTGGGGTTTGACAACCATGGAAATCGCTTCGTGAACCCAAAACGGTGAGTAATAGTCCACGAAACAGCCAAGAATCGACAAAAACCGCGAGTGTTGATGACCAACACGTAAACGCACCTTTCGCGCTCAACAACTATGGAAATCGCTGACCGTAAACGTGAGTAATAGTCCATGAAATGGGCCAGAATTGGCCAAAACTGTGAGTGTTGATGACCGACACGTAAGCGCACCCCGGAGTTCGTTAATCGTGGTAATTACTCCGGAGCCCAAAACAGTGAGTAATAGTCCATGAAACGGTCCGAATCGCCAAAACGCGAAAGTGTTGATGACCGACACGTAAACACACCTTGTGGTTCGACAACTATGGAAATCGCTTCGGAACCCCTAAACAGTGAGTAATTGTCCACGAAACGGTTCAGAATTGGCCAAAACTGTGATTGTTGACGACGGACACGTAAAGGCACCCGGGGGATCGTCAATCTTGGAAATCACTTCAGGACCCCAAAACTGTGAGTAATAGTCCATGAAACGGGCCAGAATCGGCCAAAACTGTGAGTGTTGATGACCTACACGTAAATGCACCCCTGGGTTTGTTGATCGTGGAAATCACTCCGGGACCCCAAAATAGTGAGTAATAGTTCACGAAACGGGCCAGAATCGCCAAAACTTTGAGTGTTGATGAGACACGAAGCGCACTCATGGCGCTCAATAAATATGGAAATCACCGACCCCAAACGGGCCGAATTGGCCAAAACTGTGAGTATTGACGATCGACACGTAAACGCACCGGGTCGCTGGGACCCCAAAACGGTGAGTAATAGTGCAAGAAACGGACCAGAATCGCCAAAATTGTGAGTGTTGATGACCAACACGTAAACGCACTTCGAGGTTCGCCAATCGTGGAAATCACTCCGACCCCAAAACTGAGTAATAGTCCAAGAAACGGGCCAGAATCGCCAAAATCACGATTGTTGATAACCGACACGTAAGCGCACCTTGGGTTTGACAATCATGGAAATCACTTCGGAACCCAAAACGGTGAGTAATAGTCCACGAAACAGCCAAGAATCGCCAAAACCGCGAAAGTGTTGATGACCAACACGTAAATGCACCTTGGCGTTCAACAACTATGGAAATCGCTTCGGGACCGTAAACAGTGAGTAATAGTCCACGAAATGGGCCAGAATTGGCTAGAACTGTGAGTGTTGATGACCGACACGTAAGCGCACCCCGGAGTTCGTTAATCGTGGTAATTACTCTGGGAGACCAAAATAGTGAGTAATAGTCCATGAAACGGTCCAGAATTGGCCAAAACTGTGATTGTTGATGACCGACATGTAAGCGCACCCCGGGGTTTGTTAATCGTGGTAATCACTCCGGACCCCAAAAGAGTGAGTAATAGTCCACGAAAACGGGCCAGAATCGCCAAAACCACAAGTGTTGATGACCGACACGTAAGCGCACCCTCGGGAAATATGCCCTAGAGGCAATAATATTTCATGATAAATGTTTATTATTCATGCTAGAATTGTATTAACCGAAACATAATACATGTGTGAATACATAGACAAACATAGTGTCACTAGTATGCCTCTACTTGACTAGCTCATTAATCAAAGATGGTTATGTTTCCAACCATAGACATTAGGAGAATGATGTGATTGACATGACCCATTCCGTTAGCGCACTTGATCGCTTAGTATATTGCTATTGCTTTCATGGACTTATACATGTTCCTGAACCCATGAGATTATGCAACCCCTAGTCCACGGAGGAACACTTTGGTGCTACCAATCGCCACAACGAATCGGGTGATTATAAAGGAGTACTACAGGTGTCTCCAAAGGTACATGTTGGGTTGGCGATTTCGAGATTAGGTTTTGTCACCCGATTGTCGGAGAGGTATCTCCGGCCCTCTCGGTAATGCACATCACTATAAGCCTTGCAAGCAATGAAGTTAATAGTTAGTTACGTGATGCATTACGAACGAGTAAAGAGACTTGCCGGTAAAGATTGAACTAGGTATTGATACCGACGATCGAATCTCGCAAGTAACATACCGATGACAAAGGGAACAACGATGTTGTTATGCGGTTTGACCGAAAAGATCTTCAGAGAATATGGAAAATCGCATCCAGGTCCCGTAATTGACCGAGAATAGTTCTAGTCATGTCTAAATAGCCGAACCCGTAGGGTCCACGCTTAAGGTGTTGATGACCTTATATTATGAGTTTATGAGTTTTGATGTACCGGTAGTTCGTTAGTCCCGTGATGAGATCGGGGACATGACGAGGAGTCCAAAATGGTCGAGACGTAAAGATCGATATATTGACGACTATATTTGAGTTCGAAAGGTTCCAATGAATCGGTATTTTCGAGTACCGAGAGTTACGGGAATTCGCCGGGACCATGAACACACAAGTTGATCTACGGATAGTTCCTTAGCCGTGTGGTGCCCTCCACCATATTCCACTTTGGTCATATCGTCATGAGCTTAGGCGAAGCCTCGCGCCGTAGAGTCATATCGCACGAGCTAGGCGTCCACGAAACGGTGGAGCATCATCATCGCCAAAACGCCGTGAGGTTGACGAACTCATCCCCGACGCTTTGCTGGATCGAGCCCGGGATCGCCATCGAACTGAACGCAGCTGAACTCGGAGGTGCCGTGAGCTCGTACTTGGATCGGTCGGATCGTGAAGACGACGACTACATCAACCGCGTTGTTATAACACTTCCGCCACGGTTCACGAGGGTACGTGGACATACACTTCCCTCTTGTTGCTATGCCATCACCATGATCTTGGCGTGTGCGAGGAAATTTTTGAAATTACCACGCTCTCCAACAAAGGCATCCGAGCCAGGTTTTATCGCTGATGTCATATGCACCCCGAACACAAGTGAGTTGTGAGTAATAGTCCAAGAAACAGGTCATACTTTGCCAAACCGAGATGAAGCGATGACCGACATTAAGCGCACGCTTACGGAGACTGGTTTCACCGCCGAGCACTCGCTGCTTAAAAACCGGTGAGTAATAGTCCACTTTAGTTGAACCGAATCGCCAAAACTATGAGTGTTGATGACCAACTTGACAAACTATCGCTGTGGTTTTGATGCGAGGTAAGAACGGTTCTTGCTCCGCAGCCCAAAACAGTGAGTAATAGTCCATGAAATGGGCCAGAATTGGCCAAAACTGTGAGTGTTGATGACCGACATGTAAGCGCACTCGGGTTTGTTAATCGTGGTAATCACTCCGGGAGCCCAAAACAGTGAGTAATAGTCCACGAAACAGGCCTGAATCGGCCAAAACCACAAGTGTTGATGACCGAGACGTAAGCGCACCCCAGGGTTCGTTAATCGTGGAAATCACTTCGGGACCCCAAAACAGTGAGTAATAGTCCATGAAACGGGCCAGAATCGGCCAAAACTGTGAGTGTTGATGACCTACACGTAAACGCACCCCTGGGTTTGTTGATCGTGGAAATCACTCCGGGACCCCAAAATACTGAGTAATAGTTCATGAAACGGGCCAGTATCGGTTAAAACTTTGAGTGTTGATGAGACACGTAAGCGCACCTTGGCGTTCAATAACTATGGAAATCGCCGACCCCAAACGGGCCAGAATTGGCCAAAACTGTGAGTGTTGACGACTGACACGTAAACGCACCCCTGGGATCGCTTTGGGACCCTAAAACGGTGAGTAATAGTGCACGAAACGGACCAGAATCGGCCAAAATTGTGAGTGTTGATGACCAACACGTAAACGCACCCCGAGGTTCGTCAATCGTGGAAATCACTCTCGGACCCCAAAACTGAGTAACAGTCCAAGAAACGGGCCGAATCGCCAAAATTGCGATTGTTGATAACCGACACGTAAGCGCACCTTGGGGTTTGACAACCATGGAAATCGCTTCGTGAACCCAAAACGGTGAGTAATAGTCCACGAAACAGCCAAGAATCGACAAAAACCGCGAGTGTTGATGACCAACACGTAAACGCACCTTGGCGTTCAACAACTATGGAATCGCCGGACCGTAAACGGTGAGTAATAGTCCACGAAATGGGCCAGAATTGGCCAAAACTGTGAGTGTTGATGACCGACACGTAAGCGCACCCCGGAGTTCGTTAATCGTGGTAATTACTCTGGGAGCCCAAAACAGTGAGTAATAGTCCATGAAACGGTCCAGAATCGGCCAAAAACGCGAGTGTTGATGACCGACACGTAAACACACCTTGTGGTTCGACAACTATGGAAGTCGCTTCGGAACCCCTAAACAGTGAGTAATTGTCCACGAAACGGTTCAGAATTGGCCAAAACTGTGATTGTTGACGACGGACACGTAAAGGCACCCCGGGGATCGTCAATCTTGGAAATCACTCCCGGACCCCAAAACTGTGAGTAATAGTCCAAGAAACAGGACAGAATCGCCAAAACCGCGAAGTGTTGATGACCGACATGTAAGTGCACCCCGGTTCGTTAATCATGGATATCACCCCGCAGCCCAAAACAGTGAGTAATAGTCCACGAAACGGGCCAGAATCGCCAATACTATGAGTGTTGATGACCGACACGAAACGCATCAAGGGTTCTTTAATTGTGGAAATCACCCGGACACCAAAACAGTGAGTAATAGTCCAAGAACGGATAGAATCGCCAAAACCGCGAGTGTTGATGACCGACAAGTAAGCGCACCCCGGGGTTCGTTAATCGTGGAAATCACTCCGGCAGCCCAAAACAGTGAGTAATAGTCCATGAAATGGGCCAGAATTGGCCAAAACTGTGAGTGTTGATGACCGACATGTAAGCGCACCCCGGGGTTTGTTAATCGTGGTAATCACTCCGGGAGCCGAAAACAGTGAGTAATAGTCCACGAAACAGGCCTGAATCGGCCAAAACCACAAGTGTTGATGACCGAGACGTAAGCGCACCCCATGGTTCGTTAATCGTGGAAATCACTTCGGGACCCCAAAACAGTGAGTAATAGTCCATGAAACGGGCCAGAATCGGCCAAAACTGTGAGTGTTGATGACCTACACGTAAACGCACCCCTGGGTTTGTTGATCGTGGAAATCACTCCGGGACCCCAAAATACTGAGTAATAGTTCATGAAACGGGCCAAGATCGTTAAAACTTTGAGTGTTGATGAGACACGAAGCGCACCTTGGCGCTCAATAACTATGGAAATCGCCGACCCCAAACGGGCCGAATTGGCCAAAACTGTGAGTGTTGACGACCGACACGTAAACGCACCCCTGGGATCGCTTTGGGACCCTAAAACGGTGAGTAATAGTGCACGAAACGGACCAGAATCGGCCAAAATTGTGAGTGTTGATGACCAACACGTAAACGCACCCCGAGGTTCGCCAATCGTGGAAATCACTCGACCCCAAAACTGAGTAATAGTCCAAGAAACGGGCCAGAATCGCCAAAATCGATTGTTGATAACCGACACGAAGCGCACTTTGGGTTTGACAACCATGGAAATCGCCGTGAACCCAAAACGGTGAGTAATAGTCCACGAAACAGCCAAGAATCGACAAAACCGCGAAAAGTTGATGACCAACACGTAAACGCACCTTGGCGCTCAACAACTATGGAATCGCCGGACCGTAAACGGTGAGTAATAGTCCACGAAATGGGCCAGAATTGGCCAAAACTGTGAGTGTTGATGACCGACACGTAAGCGCACCCCGGAGTTCGTTAATCGTGGTAATTACTCTGGGAGCCCAAAACAGTGAGTAATAGTCCATGAAACGGTCCAGAATCGGCCAAAAACGCGAGTGTTGATGACCGACACGTAAACACACCTTGTGGTTCGACAACTATGGAAGTCGCTTCAGAACCCCTAAACAGTGAGTAATTGTCCACGAAACGGTTCAGAATTGGCCAAAACTGTGATTGTTGACGACGGACACGTAAAGGCACCCCGGGGATCGTCAATCTTGGAAATCACTCCCGGACCCCAAAACTGTGAGTAATAGTCCAAGAAACAGACAGAATCGCCAAAACCGCGAAGTGTTGATGACCGACATGTAAGTGCACCCCGGTTCGTTAATCATGGATATCACCCCGCAGCCCAAAACAGTGAGTAATAGTCCACGAACGGGCCAGAATCGCCAAAACTATGAGTGTTGATGACCGACACGAAACGCATCATGGGTTCTTTAATTGTGGAAATCACCCGACACCCAAAACAGTGAGTAATAGTCCAAGAACGGATAGAATCGCCAAAACCGCGAAAGTGTTGATGACCGACAAGTAAGCGCACTCGGGTTCGTTAATCGTGGAAATCACCCCGCAGCCCAAAACAGTGAGTAATAGTCCATGAAATGGGCCAGAATTGGCCAAAACTGTGAGTGTTGATGACCGACATGTAAGCGCACCCGGTTTGTTAATCGTGGTAATCACCCGGAGCCCAAAACAGTGAGTAATAGTCCACGAAACAGGCCTGAATCGCCAAACCACAAGTGTTGATGACCGAGACGTAAGCGCACCCTGTGGTTCGTTAATCGTGGAAATCACTTCGGACCCCAAAACAGTGAGTAATAGTCCATGAAACGGGCCAGAATCGCCAAAACTGTGAGTGTTGATGACCTACACGTAAACGCACTCGGGTTTGTTGATCGTGGAAATCACCCGGACCCCAAAATACCGAGTAATAGTTCGCGAAACGGGCCAGACGTTAAAACTTTGAGTGTTGATGAGACACGAAGCGCACCTTGGCGCTCAATAACTATGGAAATCGCCGACCCCAAACGGGCCGAATTGGCCAAAACTGTGAGTGTTGACGATCGACACGTAAACGCACCGGGATCGCTGGGACCCTAAAACGGTGAGTAATAGTGCACGAAACGGACCAGAATCGCCAAAATTGTGAGTGTTGATGACCAACACGTAAACGCACTCCGAGGTTCGCCAATCGTGGAAATCACTCGACCCCAAAACTGAGTAATAGTCCAAGAAACGGGCCGAATCGCCAAAATCGCGATTGTTGATAACCGACACGTAAGCGCACCTTGGGGTTTGACAACCATGGAAATCGCTTCGTGAACCCAAAACGGTGAGTAATAGTCCACGAAACAGCCAAGAATCGACAAAAACCGCGAGTGTTGATGACCAACACGTAAACGCATCTTTTCGTTCAACAACTATGGAATCGCCGGACCGTAAACGGTGAGTAATAGTCCACGAAATGGGCCAGAATTGGCCAAAACTGTGAGTGTTGATGACCGACACGTAAGCGCACCCCGGAGTTCGTTAATCGTGGTAATTACTCTGGGAGCCCAAAACAGTGAGTAATAGTCCATGAAACGGTCCAGAATCGGCCAAAAACGCGAGTGTTGATGACCGACACGTAAACACACCTTGTGGTTCGACAACTATGGAAGTCGCTTCAGAACCCCTAAACAGTGAGTAATTGTCCACGAAACGGTTCAGAATTGGCCAAAACTGTGATTGTTGACGACGGACACGTAAAGGCACCCCGGGGATCGTCAATCTTGGAAATCACCCCGACCCCAAAACTGTGAGTAATAGTCCAAGAAACAGACAGAATCGCCAAAACCGCGAAGTGTTGATGACCGACATGTAAGTGCACCCTGGTGTTCGTTAATCATGGATATCACTCCCGCAGCCCAAAACAGTGAGTAATAGTCCACGAAACGGGCCAGAATCGGCCAATACTATGAGTGTTGATGACCGACACGTAAACGCATCAAGGGTTCTTTAATTGTGGAAATCACCCGACACCAAAACAGTGAGTAATAGTCCAAGAACGGATAGAATCGCCAAAACCGCGAAAAGTTGATGACCGACACGTAAGCGCACTCGGGTTCGTTAATCGTGGAAATCACCCGCAGCCCAAAACAGTGAGTAATAGTCCATGAAATGGGCCAGAATTGGCCAAAACTGTGAGTGTTGATGACCGACATGTAAGCGCACTCGGGTTTGTTAATCGTGGTAATCACCCGGAGCCCAAAACAGTGAGTAATAGTCCACGAAACAGGCCTGAATCGCCAAACCACAAGTGTTGATGACCGAGACGAAGCGCACCCTGTGGTTCGTTAATCGTGGAAATCACTTCGGACCCCAAAACAGTGAGTAATAGTCCATGAAACGGGCCAGAATCGCCAAAACTGTGAGTGTTGATGACCTACACGTAAACGCACTTCGGGTTTGTTGATCGTGGAAATCACCCGGACCCCAAAATACCGAGTAATAGTTCGCGAAACGGGCCAAGATCGTTAAAACTTTGAGTGTTGATGAGACACGAAGCGCACCTTGGCGCTCAATAACTATGGAAATCGCCGACCCCAAACGGGCCGAATTGGCCAAAACTGTGAGTGTTGACGATCGACACGTAAACGCACCTCGGGATCGCTGGGACCCTAAAACGGTGAGTAATAGTGCACGAAACGGACCAGAATCGGCCAAAATTGTGAGTGTTGATGACCAACACGTAAACGCACCCCGAGGTTCGTCAATCGTGGAAATCACTCTCGGACCCCAAAACTGAGTAACAGTCCAAGAAACGGGCCGAATCGCCAAAATCGCGATTGTTGATAACCGACACGTAAGCGCACCTTGGGGTTTGACAACCATGGAAATCGCTTCGTGAACCCAAAACGGTGAGTAATAGTCCACGAAACAGCCAAGAATCGACAAAAACCGCGAGTGTTGATGACCAACACGTAAACGCACCTTTGGCGTTCAACAACTATGGAAATCGCCGGACCGTAAACGGTGAGTAATAGTCCACGAAATGGGCCAGAATTGGCCAAAACTGTGAGTGTTGATGACCGACACGTAAGCGCACCCCGGAGTTCGTTAATCGTGGTAATTACTCTGGGAGCCCAAAACAGTGAGTAATAGTCCATGAACGGTCCAGAATCGCCAAAACGCGAAAGTGTTGATGACCGACACGTAAACACACCTTGTGGTTCGACAACTATGGAAGTCGCCGAACCCCTAAACAGTGAGTAATTGTCCACGAAACGGTTCAGAATTGGCCAAAACTGTGATTGTTGACGACGGACACGTAAAGGCACCCCGGGATCGCCAATCTTGGAAATCACCCCGACCCCAAAACTGTGAGTAATAGTCCAAGAAACAGACATGAATCGCCAAAACCGCGAAAGTTGATGACCGACATGTAAGTGCACCCCGGTTCGTTAATCATGGATATCACCCCGCAGCCCAAAACAGTGAGTAATAGTCCACGAACGGGCCAGAATCGCCAATACTATGAGTGTTGATGACCGACACGTAAACGCATCATGGGTTCTTTAATTGTGGAAATCACCCGGACACCAAAACAGTGAGTAATAGTCCAAGAACGGATAGAATCGCCAAAACCGCGAAAGTTGATGACCGACACGTAAGCGCACTCGGGTTCGTTAATCGTGGAAATCACTCCGGCAGCCCAAAACAGTGAGTAATAGTCCATGAAATGGGCCAGAATTGGCCAAAACTGTGAGTGTTGATGACCGACATGTAAGCGCACCCCGGGGTTTGTTAATCGTGGTAATCACTCCGGGAGCCCAAAACAGTGAGTAATAGTCCACGAAACAGGCCTGAATCGGCCAAAACCACAAGTGTTGATGACCGAGACGTAAGCGCACCCCAGGGTTCGTTAATCGTGGAAATCACTTCGGGACCCCAAAACAGTGAGTAATAGTCCATGAAACGGGCCAGAATCGGCCAAAACTGTGAGTGTTGATGACCTACACGTAAACGCACTTCGGGTTTGTTGATCGTGGAAATCACCCGGACCCCAAAATACCGAGTAATAGTTCGCGAAACGGGCCAAGATCGTTAAAACTTTGAGTGTTGATGAGACACGAAGCGCACCTTGGCGCTCAATAACTATGGAAATCGCCGACCCCAAACGGGCCGAATTGGCCAAAACTGTGAGTGTTGACGATCGACACGTAAACGCACTTCGGGATCGCTGGGACCCTAAAACGGTGAGTAATAGTGCACGAAACGGACCAGAATCGCCAAAATTGTGAGTGTTGATGACCAACACGTAAACGCACCCCGAGGTTCGCCAATCGTGGAAATCACTCGACCCCAAAACTGAGTAATAGTCCAAGAAACGGGCCGAATCGCCAAAATCGCGATTGTTGATAACCGACACGTAAGCGCACCTTGGGGTTTGACAACCATGGAAATCGCCGTGAACCCAAAACGGTGAGTAATAGTCCACGAAACAGCCAAGAATCGACAAAACCGCGAAAGTGTTGATGACCAACACGTAAACGCACCTTTGGCGCTCAACAACTATGGAAATCGCCGGACCGTAAACGGTGAGTAATAGTCCACGAAATGGGCCAGAATTGGCCAAAACTGTGAGTGTTGATGACCGACACGTAAGCGCACCCCGGAGTTCGTTAATCGTGGTAATTACTCTGGGAGCCCAAAACAGTGAGTAATAGTCCATGAAACGTCCAGAATCGCCAAAACGCGAAAGTGTTGATGACCGACACGTAAACACACCTTGTGGTTCGACAACTATGGAAATCGCCTCGGAACCCCTAAACAGTGAGTAATTGTCCACGAAACGGTTCAGAATTGGCCAAAACTGTGATTGTTGACGACGGACACGTAAAGGCACCCCGGGGATCGCCAATCTTGGAAATCACCCCGACCCCAAAACTGTGAGTAATAGTCCAAGAAACAGACAGAATCGCCAAAACCGCGAGTGTTGATGACCGACATGTAAGTGCACCCCGGTTCGTTAATCATGGATATCACCCCGCAGCCCAAAACAGTGAGTAATAGTCCACGAACGGGCCAGAATCGCCAATACTATGAGTGTTGATGACCGACACGTAAACGCATCATGGGTTCTTTAATTGTGGAAATCACCCGGACACCAAAACAGTGAGTAATAGTCCAAGAACGGGATAGAATCGCCAAAACCGCGAAAGTGTTGATGACCGACAAGTAAGCGCACTCGGGTTCGTTAATCGTGGAAATCACCCGCAGCCCAAAACAGTGAGTAATAGTCCATGAAATGGGCCGAATTGGCCAAAACTGTGAGTGTTGATGACCGACATGTAAGCGCACCGGGTTTGTTAATCGTGGTAATCACCCGGAGCCCAAAACAGTGAGTAATAGTCCACGAAACAGGCCTGAATCGCCAAACCACAAGTGTTGATGACCGAGACGAAGCGCACCCTGTGGTTCGTTAATCGTGGAAATCACTTCGACCCCAAAACAGTGAGTAATAGTCCATGAAACGGGCCAGAATCGCCAAAACTGTGAGTGTTGATGACCTACACGTAAACGCACCGGGGGTTTGTTGATCGTGGAAATCACCCGGACCCCAAAATACCGAGTAATAGTTCGCGAAACGGGCCAAGATCGTTAAAACTTTGAGTGTTGATGAGACACGAAGCGCACCTTGCGCTCAATAACTATGGAAATCGCCGACCCCAAACGGGCCGAAATTGGCCAAAACTGTGAGTGTTGACGATCGACACGTAAACGCACCCGGGATCGCTGGGACCCTAAAACGGTGAGTAATAGTGCACGAAACGGACCAGAATCGCCAAAATTGTGAGTGTTGATGACCAACACGTAAACGCACCCCGAGGTTCGCCAATCGTGGAAATCACTCGACCCCAAAACTGAGTAATAGTCCAAGAAACGGGCCAGAATCGCCAAAATCTGCGATTGTTGATAACCGACACGTAAGCGCACCTTGGGTTTGACAACCATGGAAATCGCCGTGAACCCAAAACGGTGAGTAATAGTCCACGAAACAGCCAAGAATCGACAAAACCGCGAAAGTGTTGATGACCAACACGTAAACGCACTTTGGCGCTCAACAACTATGGAAATCGCCGGACCGTAAACGGTGAGTAATAGTCCACGAAATGGGCCAGAATTGGCCAAAACTGTGAGTGTTGATGACCGACACGTAAGCGCACCCCGGAGTTCGTTAATCGTGGAAATTACTCTGGGAGCCCAAAACAGTGAGTAATAGTCCATGAAACGGTCCAGAATCGCCAAAACGCGAAAGTGTTGATGACCGACACGTAAACACACCTTGTGGTTCGACAACTATGGAAGTCGCCGAACCCCTAAACAGTGAGTAATTGTCCACGAAACGGTTCAGAATTGGCCAAAACTGTGATTGTTGACGACGGACACGTAAAGGCACCCCGGGGATCGTCAATCTTGGAAATCACCCCGACCCCAAAACTGTGAGTAATAGTCCAAGAAACAGGACAGAATCGCCAAAACCGCGAAAGTTTGATGACCGACATGTAAGTGCACCCCGGTTCGTTAATCATGGATATCACCCCGCAGCCCAAAACAGTGAGTAATAGTCCACGAACGGGCCAGAATCGCCAAAACTATGAGTGTTGATGACCGACACGTAAACGCATCAAGGGTTCTTTAATTGTGGAAATCACCCGGACACCAAAACAGTGAGTAATAGTCCAAGAACGGATAGAATCGCCAAAACCGCGAAAAGTTGATGACCGACAAGTAAGCGCACCGGTTCGTTAATCGTGGAAATCACCCGCAGCCCAAAACAGTGAGTAATAGTCCATGAAATGGGCCAGAATTGGCCAAAACTGTGAGTGTTGATGACCGACATGTAAGCGCACTCCGGGTTTGTTAATCGTGGTAATCACCCGGAGCCCAAAACAGTGAGTAATAGTCCACGAAACAGGCCTGAATCGCCAAACCACAAGTGTTGATGACCGAGACGTAAGCGCACCCTGTGGTTCGTTAATCGTGGAAATCACTTCGACCCCAAAACAGTGAGTAATAGTCCATGAAACGGGCCAGAATCGCCAAAACTGTGAGTGTTGATGACCTACACGTAAACGCACTTCGGGTTTGTTGATCGTGGAAATCACCCGGACCCCAAAATACCGAGTAATAGTTCGCGAAACGGGCCAGATCGGTTAAAACTTTGAGTGTTGATGAGACACGAAGCGCACCTTGGCGCTCAATAACTATGGAAATCGCCGACCCCAAACGGGCCGAATTGGCCAAAACTGTGAGTGTTGACGATCGACACGTAAACGCACCCCGGGATCGCTGGGACCCTAAAACGGTGAGTAATAGTGCACGAAACGGACCAGAATCGCCAAAATTGTGAGTGTTGATGACCAACACGTAAACGCACCCGAGGTTCGCCAATCGTGGAAATCACTCGACCCCAAAACTGAGTAATAGTCCAAGAAACGGGCCAGAATCGCCAAAATCGCGATTGTTGATAACCGACACGTAAGCGCACCTTGGGGTTTGACAACCATGGAAATCGCCGTGAACCCAAAACGGTGAGTAATAGTCCACGAAACAGCCAAGAATCGACAAAACCGCGAAAGTGTTGATGACCAACACGTAAACGCACCTTGGCGCTCAACAACTATGGAAATCGCCGGACCGTAAACGGTGAGTAATAGTCCACGAAATGGGCCAGAATTGGCCAAACCTGTGAGTGTTGATGACCGACACGTAAGCGCACCCCGGAGTTCGTTAATCGTGGTAATTACTCTGGGAGCCCAAAACAGTGAGTAATAGTCCATGAAAAGGTCCAGACTCGGCCAAAAACGCGAGTGTTGATGACCGACACGTAAACACACCTTGTGGTTCGACAACTATGGAAATCGCTTCGGAACCCCTAAACAGTGAGTAATTGTCCACCAAACGGTTCAGAATTGGCCAAAACTGTGATTGTTGACGACGGACACGTAAAGGCACCCCGGGGATCGTCAATCTTGGAAATCACTCCCGGACCCCAAAACTGTGAGTAATAGTCCAAGAAACAGGACAGAATCGGCCAAAACCGCGAAGTGTTGATGACCGACATGTAAGTGCACCCCGGTTCGTTAATCATGGATATCACCCCGCAGCCCAAAACAGTGAGTAATAGTCCACGAACGGGCCAGAATCGCCAAAACTATGAGTGTTGATGACCGACACGTAAACGCATCAAGGGTTCTTTAATTGTGGAAATCACCCGGACACCAAAACAGTGAGTAATAGTCCAAGAACGGGATAGAATCGCCAAAACCGCGAAAGTGTTGATGACCGACAAGTAAGCGCACTTCGGGTTCGTTAATCGTGGAAATCACCCGCAGCCCAAAACAGTGAGTAATAGTCCATGAAATGGGCCAGAATTGGCCAAAACTGTGAGTGTTGATGACCGACATGTAAGCGCACTCGGGTTTGTTAATCGTGGTAATCACTCCGGAGCCCAAAACAGTGAGTAATAGTCCACGAAACAGGCCTGAATCGCCAAAACCACAAGTGTTGATGACCGAGACGTAAGCGCACCCTGTGGTTCGTTAATCGTGGAAATCACTTCGGACCCCAAAACAGTGAGTAATAGTCCATGAAACGGGCCAGAATCGCCAAAACTGTGAGTGTTGATGACCTACACGTAAACGCACTTCGGGTTTGTTGATCGTGGAAATCACCCGGACCCCAAAATACCGAGTAATAGTTCGCGAAACGGGCCAGATCGTTAAAACTTTGAGTGTTGATGAGACACGAAGCGCACCTTGGCGCTCAATAACTATGGAAATCGCCGACCCCAAACGGGCCGAATTGGCCAAAACTGTGAGTGTTGACGATCGACACGTAAACGCACCCCGGGATCGCTGGGACCCTAAAACGGTGAGTAATAGTGCACGAAACGGACCAGAATCGCCAAAATTGTGAGTGTTGATGACCAACACGTAAACGCACCCCGAGGTTCGCCAATCGTGGAAATCACTCGACCCCAAAACTGAGTAATAGTCCAAGAAACGGGCCGAATCGCCAAAATCGCGATTGTTGATAACCGACACGTAAGCGCACCTTGGGGTTTGACAACCATGGAAATCGCCGTGAACCCAAAACGGTGAGTAATAGTCCACGAAACAGCCAAGAATCGACAAAACCGCGAAAGTGTTGATGACCAACACGTAAACGCACTTGGCGCTCAACAACTATGGAAATCGCCGGACCGTAAACGGTGAGTAATAGTCCACGAAATGGGCCAGAATTGGCCAAAACTGTGAGTGTTGATGACCGACACGTAAGCGCACCCCGGAGTTCGTTAATCGTGGTAATTACTCTGGGAGCCCAAAACAGTGAGTAATAGTCCATGAAACGGTCCAGAATCGGCCAAAAACGCGAGTGTTGATGACCGACACGTAAACACACCTTGTGGTTCGACAACTATGGAAGTCGCCGTAACCCTAAACAGTGAGTAATTGTCCACGAAACGGTTCAGAATTGGCCAAAACTGTGATTGTTGACGACGGACACGTAAAGGCACCCCGGGGATCGTCAATCTTGGAAATCACTCCCGGACCCCAAAACTGTGAGTAAT
This sequence comes from Aegilops longissima, assembly GCA_021605205.1. Lineage (NCBI taxonomy): Eukaryota > Viridiplantae > Streptophyta > Magnoliopsida > Poales > Poaceae > Aegilops > Aegilops longissima. The sequence goes on along the minus strand of JAHIAM010004173.1, from coordinate 88,296 downwards.
AGTCCAAGAAACAGGACAGAATCGCCAAAACCGCGAAAGTTGATGACCGACATGTAAGTGCACCCCGGTTCGTTAATCATGGATATCACCCCGCAGCCCAAAACAGTGAGTAATAGTCCACGAACGGGCCAGAATCGCCAAAACTATGAGTGTTGATGACCGACACGAAACGCATCATGGGTTCTTTAATTGTGGAAATCACCCGGACACCAAAACAGTGAGTAATAGTCCAAGAACGGATAGAATCGCCAAAACCGCGAAAAGTGTTGATGACCGACACGTAAGCGCACTCGGGTTCGTTAATCGTGGAAATCACCCGCAGCCCAAAACAGTGAGTAATAGTCCATGAAATGGGCCAGAATTGGCCAAAACTGTGAGTGTTGATGACCGACATGTAAGCGCACTCGGGTTTGTTAATCGTGGTAATCACCCCGGAGCCCAAAACAGTGAGTAATAGTCCACGAAACAGGCCTGAATCGCCAAACCACAAGTGTTGATGACCGAGACGAAGCGCACCCCACGGTTCGTTAATCGTGGAAATCACTTCGGACCCCAAAACAGTGAGTAATAGTCCATGAAACGGGCCAGAATCGCCAAAACTGTGAGTGTTGATGACCTACACGTAAACGCACTTCGGTTTGTTGATCGTGGAAATCACCCGGACCCCAAAATACCGAGTAATAGTTCGCGAAACGGGCCAGATCGGTTAAAACTTTGAGTGTTGATGAGACACGAAGCGCACCTTGGCGCTCAATAACTATGGAAATCGCCGACCCCAAACGGGCCGAATTGGCCAAAACTGTGAGTGTTGACGACCGACACGTAAACGCACCCCTGGGATCGCTTTGGGACCCTAAAACGGTGAGTAATAGTGCACGAAACGGACCAGAATCGGCCAAAATTGTGAGTGTTGATGACCAACACGTAAACGCACCCCGAGGTTCGTCAATCGTGGAAATCACTCGACCCCAAAACTGAGTAACAGTCCAAGAAACGGGCCAGAATCGGCCAAAACTGCGATTGTTGATAACCGACACGTAAGCGCACCTTGGGGTTTGACAACCATGGAAATCGCTTCGTGAACCCAAAACGGTGAGTAATAGTCCACGAAACAGCCAAGAATCGACAAAAACCGCGAGTGTTGATGACCAACACGTAAACGCACCTTGGCGTTCAACAACTATGGAAATCGCTTCGGGACCGTAAACGGTGAGTAATAGTCCACGAAATGGGCCAGAATTGGCCAAAACTGTGAGTGTTGATGACCGACACGTAAGCGCACCCCGGAGTTCGTTAATCGTGGTAATTACTCTGGGAGCCCAAAACAGTGAGTAATAGTCCATGAAACGGTCCAGAATCGGCCAAAAACGCGAGTGTTGATGACCGACACGTAAACACACCTTGTGGTTCGACAACTATGGAAGTCGCTTCAGAACCCCTAAACAGTGAGTAATTGTCCACGAAACGGTTCAGAATTGGCCAAAACTGTGATTGTTGACGACGGACACGTAAAGGCACCCCGGGGATCGTCAATCTTGGAAATCACTCCCGGACCCCAAAACTGTGAGTAATAGTCCAAGAAACAGACAGAATCGCCAAAACCGCGAAAGTGTTGATGACCGACATGTAAGTGCACCCGGGTTCGTTAATCATGGATATCACCCCGCAGCCCAAAACAGTGAGTAATAGTCCACGAACGGGCCAGAATCGCCAAAACTATGAGTGTTGATGACCGACACGAAACGCATCATGGGTTCTTTAATTGTGGAAATCACCCGGACACCAAAACAGTGAGTAATAGTCCAAGAACGGATAGAATCGCCAAAACCGCGAAAGTGTTGATGACCGACACGTAAGCGCACTCGGGTTCGTTAATCGTGGAAATCACCCGCAGCCCAAAACAGTGAGTAATAGTCCATGAAATGGGCCAGAATTGGCCAAAACTGTGAGTGTTGATGACCGACATGTAAGCGCACTCGGGTTTGTTAATCGTGGTAATCACCCGGAGCCCAAAACAGTGAGTAATAGTCCACGAAACAGGCCTGAATCGCCAAACCACAAGTGTTGATGACCGAGACGTAAGCGCACCCCACGGTTCGTTAATCGTGGAAATCACTTCGGGACCCCAAAACAGTGAGTAATAGTCCATGAAACGGGCCAGAATCGGCCAAAACTGTGAGTGTTGATGACCTACACGTAAACGCACCCCTGGGTTTGTTGATCGTGGAAATCACCCGGACCCCAAAATACCGAGTAATAGTTCGCGAAACGGGCCAGAATCGTTAAAACTTTGAGTGTTGATGAGACACGAAGCGCACCTTGGCGCTCAATAACTATGGAAATCGCCGACCCCAAACGGGCCAGAATTGGCCAAAACTGTGAGTGTTGACGACTGACACGTAAACACACCCCTGGGATCGCTTTGGGACCCTAAAACGGTGAGTACTAGTGCACGGAACGGACCAGAATCGGCCAAAATTGTGAGTGTTGATGACCAACACGTAAACGCACCCCGAGGTTCGTCAATCGTGGAAATCACTCTCGGACCCCAAAACTGAGTAATAGTCCAAGAAACGGGCCAGAATCGCCAAAATCGCGATTGTTGATAACCGACACGTAAGCGGACCTTGGGGTTTGACAACCATGGAAATCGCTTCGTGAACCCAAAACGGTGAGTAATAGTCCACGAAACAGCCAAGAATCGACAAAAACCGCGAGTGTTGATGACCAACACGTAAACGCATCTTTTCGTTCAACAACTATGGAAATCGCCGGACCGTAAACGCTGAGTAATAGTCCACGAAATGGGCCAGAATTGGCCAAAACTGTGAGTGTTGATGACCGACACGTAAGCGCACCCCGGAGTTCGTTAATCGTGGTAATTACTCTGGGAGCCCAAAACAGTGAGTAATAGTCCATGAAACGGTCCAGAATCGGCCAAAAACGCGAGTGTTGATGACCGACACGTAAACACACCTTGTGGTTCGACAACTATGGAAGTCGCTTCAGAACCCCTAAACAGTGAGTAATTGTCCACGAAACGGTTCAGAATTGGCCAAAACTGTGATTGTTGACGACGGACACGTAAAGGCACCCCGGGGATCGTCAATCTTGGAAATCACTCCCGGACCCCAAAACTGTGAGTAATAGTCCAAGAAACAGACAGAATCGCCAAAACCGCGAAAGTGTTGATGACCGACATGTAAGTGCACCCCGGTTCGTTAATCATGGATATCACCCCGCAGCCCAAAACAGTGAGTAATAGTCCACGAACGGGCCAGAATCGCCAAAACTATGAGTGTTGATGACCGACACGTAAACGCATCATGGGTTCTTTAATTGTGGAAATCACCCGGACACCAAAACAGTGAGTAATAGTCCAAGAACGGGATAGAATCGCCAAAACCGCGAAAGTGTTGATGACCGACACGTAAGCGCACCTTCGGGTTCGTTAATCGTGGAAATCACCCCGCAGCCCAAAACAGTGAGTAATAGTCCATGAAATGGGCCAGAATTGGCCAAAACTGTGAGTGTTGATGACCGACATGTAAGCGCACCCCGGGTTTGTTAATCGTGGTAATCACCCGGAGCCCAAAACAGTGAGTAATAGTCCACGAAACAGGCCTGAATCGCCAAACCACAAGTGTTGATGACCGAGACGAAGCGCACCCCATGGTTCGTTAATCGTGGAAATCACCGGACCCCAAAACAGTGAGTAATAGTCCATGAAACGGGCCAGAATCGCCAAAACTGTGAGTGTTGATGACCTACACGTAAACGCACTTCGGGTTTGTTGATCGTGGAAATCACCCGGACCCCAAAATACCGAGTAATAGTTCGCGAAACGGGCCAAGACGGTTAAAACTTTGAGTGTTGATGAGACACGAAGCGCACCTTGGCGCTCAATAACTATGGAAATCGCCGACCCCAAACGGGCCGAATTGGCCAAAACTGTGAGTGTTGACGATCGACACGTAAACGCACTTCGGGATCGCTGGGACCCTAAAACGGTGAGTAATAGTGCACGAAACGGACCAGAATCGGCCAAAATTGTGAGTGTTGATGACCAACACGTAAACGCACCCCGAGGTTCGTCAATCGTGGAAATCACTCTCGGACCCCAAAACTGAGTAACAGTCCAAGAAACGGGCCAGAATCGGCCAAAACTGCGATTGTTGATAACCGACACGTAAGCGCACCTTGGGGTTTGACAACCATGGAAATCGCTTCGTGAACCCAAAACGGTGAGTAATAGTCCACGAAACAGCCAAGAATCGACAAAAACCGCGAAAGTTGATGACCAACACGTAAACGCACCTTGGCGCTCAACAACTATGGAAATCGCCGGACCGTAAACGGTGAGTAATAGTCCACGAAATGGGCCAGAATTGGCCAAAACTGTGAGTGTTGATGACCGACACGTAAGCGCACCCCGGAGTTCGTTAATCGTGGTAATTACTCTGGGAGCCCAAAACAGTGAGTAATAGTCCATGAAACGGTCCAGAATCGGCCAAAAACGCGAGTGTTGATGACCGACACGTAAACACACCTTGTGGTTCGACAACTATGGAAGTCGCTTCAGAACCCCTAAACAGTGAGTAATTGTCCACGAAACGGTTCAGAATTGGCCAAAACTGTGATTGTTGACGACGGACACGTAAAGGCACCCCGGGGATCGTCAATCTTGGAAATCACTCCCGGACCCCAAAACTGTGAGTAATAGTCCAAGAAACAGACAGAATCGCCAAAACCGCGAAAGTGTTGATGACCGACATGTAAGTGCACCCGGGTTCGTTAATCATGGATATCACCCCGCAGCCCAAAACAGTGAGTAATAGTCCACGAACGGGCCAGAATCGCCAAAACTATGAGTGTTGATGACCGACACGTAAACGCATCAAGGGGTTCTTTAATTGTGGAAATCACCCGACACCAAAACAGTGAGTAATAGTCCAAGAACGGATAGAATCGCCAAAACCGCGAAAGTGTTGATGACCGACAAGTAAGCGCACCGGGTTCGTTAATCGTGGAAATCACCCGCAGCCCAAAACAGTGAGTAATAGTCCATGAAATGGGCCAGAATTGGCCAAAACTGTGAGTGTTGATGACCGACATGTAAGCGCACTCGGGTTTGTTAATCGTGGTAATCACTCCGGAGCCCAAAACAGTGAGTAATAGTCCACGAAACAGGCCTGAATCGCCAAACCACAAGTGTTGATGACCGAGACGTAAGCGCACCCTGTGGTTCGTTAATCGTGGAAATCACCGGACCCCAAAACAGTGAGTAATAGTCCATGAAACGGGCCAGAATCGCCAAAACTGTGAGTGTTGATGACCTACACGTAAACGCACTTCGGTTTGTTGATCGTGGAAATCACCCGGACCCCAAAATACCGAGTAATAGTTCGCGAAACGGGCCAGATCGGTTAAAACTTTGAGTGTTGATGAGACACGAAGCGCACCTTGGCGCTCAATAACTATGGAAATCGCCGACCCCAAACGGGCCGAATTGGCCAAAACTGTGAGTGTTGACGATCGACACGTAAACGCACTTCGGGATCGCTGGGACCCTAAAACGGTGAGTAATAGTGCACGAAACGGACCAGAATCGCCAAAATTGTGAGTGTTGATGACCAACACGTAAACGCACTCCGAGGTTCGCCAATCGTGGAAATCACCGACCCCAAAACTGAGTAATAGTCCAAGAAACGGGCCGAATCGCCAAAATCGCGATTGTTGATAACCGACACGAAGCGCACCTTGGGGTTTGACAACCATGGAAATCGCTTCGTGAACCCAAAACGGTGAGTAATAGTCCACGAAACAGCCAAGAATCGACAAAAACCGCGAGTGTTGATGACCAACACGTAAACGCATCTTTTCGTTCAACAACTATGGAAATCGCTTCGGGACCGTAAACGGTGAGTAATAGTCCACGAAATGGGCCAGAATTGGCCAAACCTGTGAGTGTTGATGACCGACACGTAAGCGCACCCCGGAGTTCGTTAATCGTGGTAATTACTCTGGGAGCCCAAAACAGTGAGTAATAGTCCATGAACGGTCCAGAATCGCCAAAACGCGAGTGTTGATGACCGACACGTAAACACACCTTGTGGTTCGACAACTATGGAAATCGCTTCGGAACCCCTAAACAGTGAGTAATTGTCCACCAAACGGTTCAGAATTGGCCAAAACTGTGATTGTTGACGACGGACACGTAAAGGCACCCCGGGGATCGTCAATCTTGGAAATCACTCCCGGACCCCAAAACTGTGAGTAATAGTCCAAGAAACAGGACAGAATCGGCCAAAACCGCGAGTGTTGATGACCGACATGTAAGTGCACCCCGAGGTTCGTTAATCATGGATATCACTGCAGCAGCCCAAAACAGTGAGTAGTAGTCCACGAAACGGGCCAGAATCGGCCAAAACTATGAGTGTTGATGACCGACACGTAAACGCATCATGGGTTCTTTAATTGTGGAAATCACCCGGACACCAAAACAGTGAGTAATAGTCCAAGAACGGATAGAATCGCCAAAACCGCGAAAAGTTGATGACCGACAAGTAAGCGCACTCGGGTTCGTTAATCGTGGAAATCACCCGCAGCCCAAAACAGTGAGTAATAGTCCATGAAATGGGCCAGAATTGGCCAAAACTGTGAGTGTTGATGACCGACATGTAAGCGCACCCGGGTTTGTTAATCGTGGTAATCACCCGGAGCCCAAAACAGTGAGTAATAGTCCACGAACAGGCCTGAATCGCCAAACCACAAGTGTTGATGACCGAGACGTAAGCGCACCCCGTGGTTCGTTAATCGTGGAAATCACTTCGGACCCCAAAACAGTGAGTAATAGTCCATGAAACGGGCCAGAATCGCCAAAACTGTGAGTGTTGATGACCTACACGTAAACGCACCGGGTTTGTTGATCGTGGAAATCACCCGGACCCCAAAATACCGAGTAATAGTTCGCGAAACGGGCCAGATCGTTAAAACTTTGAGTGTTGATGAGACACGAAGCGCACCTTGGCGCTCAATAACTATGGAAATCGCCGACCCCAAACGGGCCGAATTGGCCAAAACTGTGAGTGTTGACGATCGACACGTAAACGCACCCCGGGATCGCTGGGACCCTAAAACGGTGAGTAATAGTGCACGAAACGGACCAGAATCGCCAAAATTGTGAGTGTTGATGACCAACACGTAAACGCACCCCGAGGTTCGCCAATCGTGGAAATCACTCGACCCCAAAACTGAGTAATAGTCCAAGAAACGGGCCGAATCGCCAAAATCGCGATTGTTGATAACCGACACGTAGCGCACCTTGGGGTTTGACAACCATGGAAATCGCCGTGAACCCAAAACGGTGAGTAATAGTCCACGAAACAGCCAAGAATCGACAAAACCGCGAAAAGTTGATGACCAACACGTAAACGCACCTTTTCGCTCAACAACTATGGAATCGCCGGACCGTAAACGGTGAGTAATAGTCCACGAAATGGGCCAGAATTGGCCAAAACTGTGAGTGTTGATGACCGACACGTAAGCGCACCCCGGAGTTCGTTAATCGTGGTAATTACTCTGGGAGCCCAAAACAGTGAGTAATAGTCCATGAAACGGTCCAGAATCGGCCAAAAACGCGAGTGTTGATGACCGACACGTAAACACACCTTGTGGTTCGACAACTATGGAAATCGCTTCGGAACCCCTAAACAGTGAGTAATTGTCCACGAAACGGTTCAGAATTGGCCAAAACTGTGATTGTTGACGACGGACACGTAAAGGCACCCCGGGGATCGTCAATCTTGGAAATCACTCCCGGACCCCAAAACTGTGAGTAATAGTCCAAGAAACAGACAGAATCGCCAAAACCGCGAAAGTGTTGATGACCGACATGTAAGTGCACCCCGGTTCGTTAATCATGGATATCACCCCGCAGCCCAAAACAGTGAGTAATAGTCCACGAACGGGCCAGAATCGCCAAAACTATGAGTGTTGATGACCGACACGTAAACGCATCATGGGGTTCTTTAATTGTGGAAATCACCCGGACACCAAAACAGTGAGTAATAGTCCAAGAACGGATAGAATCGCCAAAACCGCGAAAGTGTTGATGACCGACACGTAAGCGCACTCGGGTTCGTTAATCGTGGAAATCACCCGCAGCCCAAAACAGTGAGTAATAGTCCATGAAATGGGCCAAAATTGGCCAAAACTGTGAGTGTTGATGACCGACATGTAAGCGCACCCCGGGTTTGTTAATCGTGGTAATCACCCCGGAGCCCAAAACAGTGAGTAATAGTCCACGAAACAGGCCTGAATCGCCAAACCACAAGTGTTGATGACCGAGACGTAAGCGCACCCTGTGGTTCGTTAATCGTGGAAATCACTTCGGACCCCAAAACAGTGAGTAATAGTCCATGAAACGGGCCAGAATCGCCAAAACTGTGAGTGTTGATGACCTACACGTAAACGCACCCTCGGTTTGTTGATCGTGGAAATCACCCGGACCCCAAAATAGTGAGTAATAGTTCGCGAAACGGGCCAGAATCGTTAAAACTTTGAGTGTTGATGAGACACGAAGCGCACCTTGGCGCTCAATAACTATGGAAATCGCCGACCCCAAACGGGCCGAATTGGCCAAAACTGTGAGTGTTGACGATCGACACGTAAACGCACCCTCGGATCGCTGGGACCCTAAAACGGTGAGTAATAGTGCACGAAACGGACCAGAATCGGCCAAACTCGTGAGTGTTGATGACCAACACGTAAACGCACCCCGAGGTTCGTCAATCGTGGAAATCACTCTCGGACCCCAAAACTGAGTAACAGTCCAAGAAACGGGCCAGAATCGCCAAAATCGCGATTGTTGATAACCGACACGTAAGCGCACCTTGGGTTTGACAACCATGGAAATCGCTCGAACCCAAAACGGTGAGTAATAGTCCACGAAACAGCCAAGAATCGACAAAACCGCGAAAGTTGTTGATGACCAACACGTAAACGCACCTTGGCGTTCAACAACTATGGAAATCGCTTCGGGACCGTAAACGGTGAGTAATAGTCCACGAAATGGGCCAGAATTGGCCAAAACTGTGAGTGTTGATGACCGACACGTAAGCGCACCCGGAGTTCGTTAATCGTGGTAATTACTCCGGAGCCCAAAACAGTGAGTAATAGTCCATGAAACGGTCCAGAATCGCCCAAAAACGCGAGTGTTGATGACCGACACGTAAACACACCTTGTGGTTCGACAACTATGGAAGTCGCCTCAGAACCCCTAAACAGTGAGTAATTGTCCACGAAACGGTTCAGAATTGGCCAAAACTGTGATTGTTGACGACGGACACGTAAAGGCACCCCGGGGATCGTCAATCTTGGAAATCACTCCCGGACCCCAAAACTGTGAGTAATAGTCCAAGAAACAGACAGAATCGCCAAAACCGCGAAGTGTTGATGACCGACATGTAAGTGCACCCCGGGGTTCGTTAATCATGGATATCACCCCGCAGCCCAAAACAGTGAGTAATAGTCCACGAAACGGGCCAGAATCGGCCAAAACTATGAGTGTTGATGACCGACACGTAAACGCACCACGGGGTTCTTTAATTGTGGAAATCACCCGGACACCAAAACAGTGAGTAATAGTCCAAGAACGGGCCAGAATCGCCAAAACCGCGAAAGTGTTGATGACCGACACGTAAGCGCACTTCGGTTTCGTTAATCGTGGAAATCACCCGCAGCCCAAAACAGTGAGTAATAGTCCATGAAATGGGCCAGAATTGGCCAAAACTGTGAGTGTTGATGACCGACATGTAAGCGCACCCGGGTTTGTTAATCGTGGTAATCACCCGGAGCCAAAACAGTGAGTAATAGTCCACGAACAGGCCTGAATCGCCAAACCACAAGTGTTGATGACCGAGACGAAGCGCACCCACGGTTCGTTAATCGTGGAAATCACTTCGGACCCCAAAACAGTGAGTAATAGTCCATGAAACGGGCCAGAATCGGCCAAAACTGTGAGTGTTGATGACCTACACGTAAACGCACCCCTGGGTTTGTTGATCGTGGAAATCACCCGGACCCCAAAATACCGAGTAATAGTTCGCGAAACGGGCCAGATCGTTAAAACTTTGAGTGTTGATGAGACACGAAGCGCACCTTGGCGCTCAATAACTATGGAAATCGCCGACCCCAAACGGGCCGAATTGGCCAAAACTGTGAGTGTTGACGACTGACACGTAAACGCACCCCTGGGATCGCTTTGGGACCCTAAAACGGTGAGTAATAGTGCACGAAACGGACCAGAATCGGCCAAAATTGTGAGTGTTGATGACCAACACGTAAACGCACCCCGAGGTTCGTCAATCGTGGAAATCACTCTCGGACCCCAAAACTGAGTAACAGTCCAAGAAACGGGCCAGAATCGGCCAAAACTGCGATTGTTGATAACCGACACGTAAGCGCACCTTGGGGTTTGACAACCATGGAAATCGCTTCGTGAACCCAAAACGGTGAGTAATAGTCCACGAAACAGCCAAGAATCGACAAAAACCGCGAGTGTTGATGACCAACACGTAAACGCACCTTGGCGTTCAACAACTATGGAAATCGCTTCGGGACCGTAAACGGTGAGTAATAGTCCACGAAATGGGCCAGAATTGGCCAAAACTGTGAGTGTTGATGACCGACACGTAAGCGCACCCCGGAGTTCGTTAATCGTGGTAATTACTCTGGGAGCCCAAAACAGTGAGTAATAGTCCATGAAACGGTCCAGAATCGGCCAAAAACGCGAGTGTTGATGACCGACACGTAAACACACCTTGTGGTTCGACAACTATGGAAATCGCTTCGGAACCCCTAAACAGTGAGTAATTGTCCACGAAACGGTTCAGAATTGGCCAAAACTGTGATTGTTGACGACGGACACGTAAAGGCACCCCGGGGATCGTCAATCTTGGAAATCACTCCCGGACCCCAAAACTGTGAGTAATAGTCCAAGAAACAGACAGAATCGCCAAAACCGCGAAAGTGTTGATGACCGACATGTAAGTGCACCCCGGGTTCGTTAATCATGGATATCACCCCGCAGCCCAAAACAGTGAGTAATAGTCCACGAACGGGCCAGAATCGCCAAAACTATGAGTGTTGATGACCGACACGTAAACGCATCATGGGGTTCTTTAATTGTGGAAATCACCCGGACACCAAAACAGTGAGTAATAGTCCAAGAACGGATAGAATCGCCAAAACCGCGAAAAGTTGATGACCGACACGTAAGCGCACCCGGGTTCGTTAATCGTGGAAATCACCCGCAGCCCAAAACAGTGAGTAATAGTCCATGAAATGGGCCAGAATTGGCCAAAACTGTGAGTGTTGATGACCGACATGTAAGCGCACCCCGGGTTTGTTAATCGTGGTAATCACCCGGAGCCCAAAACAGTGAGTAATAGTCCACGAACAGGCCTGAATCGCCAAACCACAAGTGTTGATGACCGAGACGAAGCGCACCCTGTGGTTCGTTAATCGTGGAAATCACTTCGACCCCAAAACAGTGAGTAATAGTCCATGAAACGGGCCAGAATCGCCAAAACTGTGAGTGTTGATGACCTACACGTAAACGCACTTCGGGTTTGTTGATCGTGGAAATCACCCGGACCCCAAAATACCGAGTAATAGTTCGCGAAACGGGCCAGATCGTTAAAACTTTGAGTGTTGATGAGACACGAAGCGCACCTTGGCGCTCAATAACTATGGAAATCGCCGACCCCAAAACGGGCCGAATTGGCCAAAACGTGAGTGTTGACGATCGACACGTAAACGCACCCGGGATCGCTGGGACCCTAAAACGGTGAGTAATAGTGCACGAAACGGACCAGAATCGGCCAAAATTGTGAGTGTTGATGACCAACACGTAAACGCACCCCGAGGTTCGTCAATCGTGGAAATCACCGGACCCCAAAACTGAGTAACAGTCCAAGAAACGGGCCAGAATCGGCCAAAATCGCGATTGTTGATAACCGACACGTAAGCGCACCTTGGGGTTTGACAACCATGGAAATCGCTTCGTGAACCCAAAACGGTGAGTAATAGTCCACGAAACAGCCAAGAATCGACAAAACCGCGAAAGTGTTGATGACCAACACGTAAACGCACCTTGGCGCTCAACAACTATGGAAATCGCCGGACCGTAAACGGTGAGTAATAGTCCACGAAATGGGCCGAATTGGCCAAAACTGTGAGTGTTGATGACCGACACGTAAGCGCACCCGGAGTTCGTTAATCGTGGTAATTACTCGGGAGCCCAAAACAGTGAGTAATAGTCCATGAACGGTCCAGAATCGCCAAAACGCGAGTGTTGATGACCGACACGTAAACACACCTTGTGGTTCGACAACTATGGAAATCGCCTCGGAACCCCTAAACAGTGAGTAATTGTCCACGAAACGGTTCAGAATTGGCCAAAACTGTGATTGTTGACGACGGACACGTAAAGGCACCCCGGGATCGCCAATCTTGGAAATCACCCCGACCCCAAAACTGTGAGTAATAGTCCAAGAAACAGACAGAATCGCCAAAACCGCGAAGTGTTGATGACCGACATGTAAGTGCACCCCGGGGTTCGTTAATCATGGATATCACTCCAGCAGCCCAAAACAGTGAGTAATAGTCCACGAAACGGGCCAGAATCGGCCAAAACTATGAGTGTTGATGACCGACACGTAAACGCATCATGGGTTCTTTAATTGTGGAAATCACCCGGACACCAAAACAGTGAGTAATAGTCCAAGAACGGATAGAATCGCCTAAAACCGCGAGTGTTGATGACCGACAAGTAAGCGCACCCCGGGGTTCGTTAATCGTGGAAATCACTCCGGCAGCCCAAAACAGTGAGTAATAGTCCATGAAATGGGCCAGAATTGGCCAAAACTGTGAGTGTTGATGACCGACATGTAAGCGCACCCCGGGGTTTGTTAATCGTGGTAATCACTCCGGGAGCCCAAAACAGTGAGTAATAGTCCACGAAACAGGCCTGAATCGGCCAAAACCACAAGTGTTGATGACCGAGACGTAAGCGCACCCCAGGGTTCGTTAATCGTGGAAATCACTTCGGGACCCCAAAACAGTGAGTAATAGTCCATGAAACGGGCCAGAATCGGCCAAAACTGTGAGTGTTGATGACCTACACGTAAACGCACCCCTGGGTTTGTTGATCGTGGAAATCACTCCGGGACCCCAAAATACTGAGTAATAGTTCATGAAACGGGCCAGTATCGGTTAAAACTTTGAGTGTTGATGAGACACGTAAGCGCACCTTGGCGTTCAATAACTATGGAAATCGCCGACCCCAAACGGGCCGAATTGGCCAAAACTGTGAGTGTTGACGATTGACACGTAAACGCACCCGGGATCGCTGGGACCCTAAACGGTGAGTAATAGTGCACGAAACGGACCAGAATCGGCCAAAATTGTGAGTGTTGATGACCAACACGTAAACGCACCCCGAGGTTCGTCAATCGTGGAAATCACTCGACCCCAAAACTGAGTAATAGTCCAAGAAACGGGCCGAATCGCCAAAATCGCGATTGTTGATAACCGACACGAAGCGCACCTGGGGTTTGACAACCATGGAAATCGCCGTGAACCCAAAACGGTGAGTAATAGTCCACGAAACAGCCAAGAATCGATAAAACCGCGAAAAGTTGATGACCAACACGTAAACGCACCTTGGCGCTCAACAACTATGGAAATCGCCGACCGTAAACGGTGAGTAATAGTCCACGAAATGGGCCGAATTGGCCAAACCTGTGAGTGTTGATGACCGACACGTAAGCGCACCCCGAGTTCGTTAATCGTGGTAATTACTCGGGAGCCCAAAACAGTGAGTAATAGTCCATGAACGGTCCAGAATCGCCAAAACGCGAAAGTGTTGATGACCGACACGTAAACACACCTTGTGGTTCGACAACTATGGAAATCGCCGAACCCCTAAACAGTGAGTAATTGTCCACGAAACGGGCCAGAATCGGCCAAAACTGTGATTGTTGACGACGGACACGTAAAGGCACCCCGGGATCGCCAATCTTGGAAATCACTCCGACCCCAAAACTGTGAGTAATAGTCCAAGAAACAGGACAGAATCGCCAAAACCGCGAAAGTGTTGATGACCGACACGTAAGCGCACCCCGGGTTCGTTAATCATGGAAATCACCCGCAGCCCAAAACAGTGAGTAATAGTCCATGAAATGGGCCAGAATCGCCAAAACTGTGAGTGTTGATGACCGACACGTAAACGCACCCGGGTTTGTTAATCGTGGAAATCACCCGGACCACCAAAACAGTGAGTAATAGTCCAAGAAACAGGACAGAATCGCCAAAACCGCGAAAGTGTTGATGACCGACACGTAAGCGCACCCACCCGGGTTCGTTAATCGTGGAAATCACTCCGGAGCCCAAAACAGTGAGTAATAGTCCATGAAATGGGCCAGAATCGCCAAAACTGTGAGTGTTGATGACCGACACGTAAACGCACCTTTGTTGATCGTTCACCCGACCCCAAAATATCGAGTAATAGGCGAAATCGCTTTGGGTTGACCCAAAACGGGAAATCGAGTAATAGTCCACGAAACAGCCAAAATTGTGAGTGTTGATGACCAGAATCGCCAAAATTGTGAAATCGTGTTGATGACCGACACGTAAACGCACCCATGGCGTTCAACAACTATGGAAATCGCCGGGGACGCCAAAACGGTGAGTAATAGTCCACGAAATGGGCCAGAATTGGCCAAAATCGCCGCTGTGAGTGTTGATGACCGACACGACAAAGCGCACCCGGGTTTCGTTAATCGTGGTAATTACTCCGGAGCCCAAAACAGTGAGTAATAGTCCATGAAACGGTCCAGAATCGCCAAAACGCGAAAGTGTTGATGACCGACACGTAAACACACCTTGGGGTTCAACAACTATGGAAATCGCCGAACCCCTAAACGGTGAGTAATAGTCCACGAAACGGGCCAGAATTGGCCAAAACTGTGATTGTTTACCACGGCCACGTAAAGGCGCCCCAGGGTTCGTCAATCTTGGAAATCACCCGGACCCCAAAACTGTGAGTAATAGTCCAAGAAACAGGACAGAATCGCCAAAACCGCGAAAGTGTTGATGACCGACATGTAAGTGCACCCCGGGTTCGTTAATCATGGATATCACCCGCAGCCCAAAACAGTGAGTAATAGTCCACGAAACGGGCCAGAATCGCCAAAACTGTGAGTGTTGATGACCGACACGTAAGCATGGGTTCTTTAATTGTGGAAATCACCCGGGTTAATAGTTAATCGTGGAAATCACTCCGGGAGCCCAAAACAGTGAGTAATAGTCCATGAAATGGGCCGAATCGCCAAAACCACAAGTGTTGATGACCGACACGTAAGCGCACCCACCCGTGGTTCGTTAATCGTGGAAATCACTTCGGACCCCAAAACAGTGAGTAATAGTCCATGAAACGGGCCGAATCGCCAAAACTGTGAGTGTTGATGACCTACACGTAAACGCACTTCGGGTTTGTTGATCGTGGAAATCACCCGGACCCCAAAATAGTGAGTAATAGTTCGCGAAACGGGCCAGAATCGTTAAAACTTTGAGTGTTGATGAGACACGAAGCGCACCTTGGCGCTCAATAACTATGGAAATCGCCGACCCCAAAACGGGCCGAATTGGCCAAAACTGTGAGTGTTGACGATCGACACGTAAACGCACCCGGGATCGCTGGGACCCTAAAACGGTGAGTAATAGTGCACGAAACGGACCAGAATCGCCAAAATTGTGAGTGTTGATGACCAACACGTAAACGCACTCCCGAGGTTCGCCAATCGTGGAAATCACTGGGACCCCAAAACTGAGTAATGTCCAAGAAACGGGCCGAATCGCCAAAACAGCGATTGTTGATAACCGACACGAAGCGCACCTTGGGGTTTGACAACCATGGAAATCGCCGAACCCAAAACGGTGAGTAATAGTCCACGAAACAGCCAAGAATCGACAAAACCGCGAGTGTTGATGACCAACACGTAAACGCACTTTTGGCGCTCAACAACTATGGAAATCGCCGGACCGTAAACGGTGAGTAATAGTCCACGAAATGGGCCGAATTGGCCAAAACTGTGAGTGTTGATGACCGACACGTAAGCGCACCCCGGGAGTTCGTTAATCGTGGTAATTACTCGGGAGCCCAAAACAGTGAGTAATAGTCCATGAAACGGTCCAGAATCGCCAAAACGCGAAATGTTGATGACCGACACGTAAACACACCTTGTGGTTCGACAACTATGGAAATCGCCGAACCCCTAAACAGTGAGTAATTGTCCACCAAACGGTCAGAATTGGCCAAAACTGTGATTGTTGACGACGGACACGTAAAGGCACCCCGGGATCGCCAATCTTGGAAATCACCCCGACCCCAAAACTGTGAGTAATAGTCCAAGAAACAGACAGAATCGCCAAAACCGCGAGTGTTGATGACCGACATGTAAGTGCACCCCGGGTTCGTTAATCATGGATATCACCCGCAGCCCAAAACAATGAGTAATAGTCCACGAAACGGGCCAGAATCGGCCAAAACTGTGAGTGTTGATGACCGACACGTAAACGCACCGGGGTTCTTAATTGTGGAAATCACCCGGACACCAAAACAGTGAGTAATAGTCCAAGAAACGGATAGAATCGCCAAAACCGCGAAAGTGTTGATGACCGACACGTAAGCGCACCCCGGGGTTCGTTAATCGTGGAAATCACTCCAGCAGCCCAAAACAGTGAGTAATAGTCCATGAAATGGGCCAGAATTGGCCATAACTGTGAGTGTTGATGACCGACATGTAAGCGCACCCCGGGGTTTGTTAATCGTGGTAATCACCCGGAGCCCAAAACAGTGAGTAATAGTCCACGAAACAGACCAGAATCGCCAAAACCACAAGTGTTGATGACCGACACGTAAGCGCACCTTTTGGTTCGTGAATCGTGGAAATCACTTCGAGACCCCAAAACAGTGAGTAATAGTCCATAAAACGGGCCAGAATCAGCCAAAACTGTGAGTGTTGATGACCGACACGTAAACGCACCCAGGGGTTCGTTCATCGTGGAAATCAATCCCGGACCCCAAAATAGTGAGTAATAGTCCATGAAACGGGCCAGAATCGGTCAAAACTATGAGTGTTGATGAGACACGAAACACACCTTGGGCTTCAATAACTATGGAAATCGCCGAACCCCAAACGGTGAGTAATAGTCCACAAACGGGCGAGAATCGACAAAACACTCGGGATGATTGGGACCCTAAACCACGTGAAAGGTGCACGCCCAGAATCGCCAAAATTGTGAGTTTGTGACCAAATCTTGCACCCCGAATCGTAAACACCGGACCCCAAAACTGTGAGTAATAGTCCAAGAAACGGGACATAATCGCCAAAACTGCGAGTGTTGATGACCGACACGTAAGCGCACCATCGGGTTCGTTCATCGTGAAAATCACTCCGGGAACCCAAAACAGTGAGTAATAGTCCACGAAACAGCCAAGAATCGCCAAAACCGCGAAGTGTTGATGACCGACACGTAAACGCACCCGGGCTCAACAATCGTGGAAATCACTCCGGGAGCCCAAAACAGTGAGTAATAGTCCATGAAATGGGCCAGAATTGGCCAAAACTGTGAGTGTTGATGACCGACACGTAAGCGCACCCGGGGTTTGTTAATCGTGGTAATCACTCCGGAGCCCAAAACAGTGAGTAATAGTCCACGAAACAGGCCAGAATCGCCAAACCCATTACAGGTGTCTCCGAAGGTACATGTTGGGTTGGCATATTTCGAGATTAGGATTTGTCACTCCGATTGTCGGAGAGGTATCTCTGGGCCCTCTCGGTAATGCACATCACATAAGCCTTGCAAGCATTGCAACTAAATGTGTTAGTTGTGAGATGATGTATTACGGAACGAGAAAAGAGACTTGCCAGTAACGAGATTGAACTAGGTATTGGATACCGACGATCGAATCTCGGGCAAGTAACATACCGATGACAAAGGGAACAACGTATGTTGTTATGCGGTCTGACCGATAAAGATCTTCATAGAATATGTAGGAACCAATATGGGCATCCAGGTCCCGCTATTGGTTATTGACCAGAGAGGTGTCTCGGTCATGTCTACATAGTTCTCGAACCCGTAGGGTCCGCACGCTTAACGTTTCGATGACAGTTATTATGAGTTTATATGATATTGATGTACCGAAGGTTGTTCGGAGTCCCGGATGAGATCACGGACATGACGAGGAGTCTCGAAATGGTCGAGACATAAAGATTGATATATTGGAAGCCTATGTTTGGACTCCGGAATCACTCCGGGTGAAATTGGGAATTTTACCGGAGTACCGGGGGGTTACCGGAACCTCCCGGGGAGTCAATGGGCCTTGATGGGCCTTAAGGGGAAAGAGAAAAGGGGGCCATATGCTGGCCGCAGCCTTCCCCCCTTCCCTAGTCCTATTAGGATTAGGAGAAGGGGGTGGCGCCCCCTCTCTCCCTCTCCCCTTGGTCAAACCCTAGTTGGACTAGGATTGGGGGAATCCTACTCCCGGTGGGAGTAGGACTCCCAGGCGCAGCCATAGGTGGCCGGCCAGCCCTCCCTTCCCTCCTTTATATACAGGGGCAGAGGGCACCCCATGGCACACAAGTTGATCTACGGATCTTTCCTTAGCCGTGTGCGGTGCCCCCTTCCACCATATTCCACCTCGGTCATATCGTCGCGGAGCTTAGGTGAAGCCCTGCGCGGGAGAAGTCATATCGTCGCGGAGCTTAGGCGAAGCCCTGCGTCGGTGGAGCATCATCATCGTCACCACGCCGTCGTGCTGACGGAACTCATCCCCGACACTTTGCTGGATCGGAGTCCGGGGATCGTCATCGAGCTGAACGTGTGCAGAACTCGGAGGTGCCGTACGTTCGGTGCTTGGATCGGTCGGGTCGTGAAGACGTACGACTACATCAACCGCGTTGTTATAACGCTTCCGCTTTCGGTCTACGAGGGTACGTGGACGGACACTCTTCCCTCTCGTTGCTATGCCATCACCATGGTCTTGCGTGATCGTAGGAAAATTTTTGAAATTACTACGTTCCCCAACACCCGCAAGTGTTGATGACCGACACGTAAGCGCACCCAGGGTTCGTTAATCGTGGAAATCACTTTGGGACCCCAAAACAGTGAGTAATAGTCCACGAAACGGGCCAGAATCGGCCAAAACTGTGAGTGTTGATGACCTACATGTAAACGCACCCCTGGGTTTGTTGATCGTGGAAATCACTCCGGGACCCCAAAGTAGTGAGTAATAGTTCATGAAACGGGCCAGAATCGGTTAAAACTTTGAGTGTTGATGAGACACGTAAGCGCACCTTGGCGTTCAATAACTATGGAAATCGTTTCGGGACCCCAAAACGGGCCAGAATTGGCCAAAACTATGAGTGCTGACGACTGACACGTAAACGCACCCCTGGGATCGCTTTGGGACCCTAAAACGGTGAGTAATAATGCACGAAACGGACCAGAATCGGCTAAAACTGGGAGTGTTGATGACCCACACGTAAACGCACCTTGGCGTTCAACAACTATGGAAATCGCTTCGGGACCGTAAACGGTGAGTAATAGTTCACGAAATGGGCCAGAATTGCCCAAAACTGTGAGTGTTGATGACCGACACGTAAGTGCACCCCAGGGTTCGTTAATCATGGTAATTACTCTGGGAGCCCAAAACAGTGAGTAATTGTCCATGAAACGGTCCAGAATCGGCCAAAACCGAAGTGTTGATGACCGACGCGTAAACATACCTTGGGGTTCGACAACTATGGAAATCGCTTCGGAACCCCTAAACGGTGAGTAATAGTCCACGAAACGGGTCAGAATTGGCCAAAACTGTGATTGTTGAACACGGACACGTAAAGGCACCCCGGGGATTGTCAATCTTGGAAATCACTCCCGGACCCCAAAGCTGTGAGTAATAATCCAAGAAAAAGGACAGAATCGGCCAAAACCGCGAGTGTTGAAGACTGACATGTAAGTGCACCCCGGGGTTCGTTAATCATGGATATCACTCCGGCAGCCCAAAACAGTGAGTAATAGTCCACGAAACGGGCCAGAATCTGCCAAAACTGTGAGTGTTTATGACCGACACGTAAACGCACTCCGGGGTTCTTTAATTGTGGAAATCACTCCGGGACCCCAAAACAGTGAGTAATAGTCCAAGAAACGGGCCGAATCGCCAAAACTGTGAGTGTTGATGACCTACACGTGAACGCACCCCTGGCTTTGTTGATCGTGGAAATCACTCCGGGACCCCAAAGTAGTGAGTAATAGTTCATGAAACGGGCCAGAATCGGTTAAAACTTTGAGTGTTGATAAGACACGTAAGCGCACCTTGGCGTTCAATAACTATGGAAATCGTTTCGGGACCCCAAAACGGGCCAGAATTGGCCAAAACTGTGAGTATTGACGATCGACACGTAAACGCACCCCTGGGATCGCTTTGGGACCCTAAAACGGTGAGTAATAGTGCACGAAACGGACCAGAATCGGCCAAAATTGTGAGTGTTGATGACCCACACGTAAACGCACCTTGGCGTTCAACAACTATGGAAATCGCTTCGGGACCGTAAACTGTGAGTAATAGTACACAAAATGGGACAGAATCGGCCAAAACCGCGAGTGTTGATGACCGACATGTAAGTGCACCCTGGGGTTCGTTAATCATGGATATCACTCCGGCAGCCCAAAACAGTGAGTAATAGTCCACGGAACGGGCCAGAATCTGCCAAAACTGTGAGTGTTTATGACCGACACGGAAACGCACTCCGGGGTTCTTTAATTGTGGAAATCACTCCGGGACCCCATAACAGTGAGTAATAGTCCAAGAAACGGGCTAGAATCGGCCAAAACCGCGAGTGTTGATGACCGGCACGTAAGCGCGCCCCGGGGTCCGTTAATCGTGGAAATCACTCCAGCAGCCCAAAACAGTGAGTAATAGTCCACGAAATAGGCCGAATCAGCCAAAACCGCAAGTGTTGATGACCGACACGTAAGCGCGCCCGGGTTCGTTAATCGTGTAAATCACTCCGCAGCCCAAAACAGTGAGTAATAGTCCATGGAATGGGCCAGAATTAGCTAAAACTGTGAGTGTTGATGACCGACATGTACGCGCACCCGGGTTTGTTAATCGTGGTAATCACTCCGGAGCCCAAAACAGTGAGTAATATTCCACGAAACAGGCCAGAATCGCCAAACCCGCAAGTGTTGATGACCGACACGTAAGCGCACCTGTGGTTCGTTAATCGTGGAAATCACTTTGGGACCCCAAAAAAGTGAGTTATAGTCCACGAAACGGGCCGAATCGCCAAAACTGTGAGTGTTGATGACCTACATGTAAACGCACCCCGGGTATGTTGATCGTGGAAATCACCCGGGACCCCAAAGTAGTGAGTAATAGTTCATGAAGCGGGCCAGAATCGGTTAAAACTTTGAGTGTTGATGAGACACGTAAGCGCACCTTAAGCGTCAATAACTATGGAAATCGTTTGGGACCCCAAACGGGCCGAATTGGCCAAAACTGTGAGTGCCGACGATGACACGTAAATGCACCCACAGGATCGCTTTGGGACCCTAAAGCGGTGAGTAATAATGCACAAACGGACCAGAATCGGCTAAAACTGTGAGTGTTGATGACCCACACGTAAACGCACCTTGGCGTTCAACAACTATGGAAATCGCTTCGGGACCGTAAACGGTGAGTAATAGTTCACGAAATGGGCCAGAATTGGCCAAAACTGTGAGTGTTGATGACCGACACGTAAGTGCACCCCAGGGTTCGTTAATCATGGTAATTACTCTGGGAGCCCAAAACAGTGAGTAATTGTCCATGAAACGGTCCAGAATCGGCCAAAACCGCAGTGTTGATGACCGACGCGTAAACACACCTTGGGGTTCGACAACTATGGAAATCGCTTCGGAACCCCTAAACGGTGAGTAATAGTCCACGAAACGGGTCAGAATTGGCCAAAACTGTGATTGTTGACCACGGACACGTAAAGGCACCCCGGGGATTGTCAATCTTGGAAATCACTACCGGACCCCAAAGCTGTGAGTAATAATCCATGAAACAGGACAGAATCGGCCAAAACCGCGAGTGTTGATGACCGACATGTAAGTGCACCCCGGGGTTCGTTAATCATGGATATCACTCCGGCAGCCCAAAACAGTGAGTAATAGTCCACGAAACGGGCCAGAATCGGCCAAAACTGTGAGTGTTTATGACCGACACGTAAACGCACTCCGGGGTTCTTTAATTGTGGAAATCACTCCGGGACCCCAAAACAGTGAGTAATAGTCCAAGAAACGGGCCAGAATCGGCCAAAACTGTGAGTGTTGATGACCTACACGTGAACGCACCCCTGGCTTTGTTGATCGTGGAAATCACTCCGGGACCCCAAAGTAGTGAGTAATAGTTCATGAAACGGGCCAGAATCGGTTAAAACTTTGAGTGTTGATAAGACACGTAAGCGCACCTTGGCGTTCAATAACTATGGAAATCGCTTCGGGACCCCAAAACGGGCCAGAATTGGCCAAAACTGTGAGTATTGACGACTGACACGTAAACGCACCCCTGGGATCGCTTTGGGACCCTAAAACGGTGAGTAATAGTGCCCAAACGGACCAGAATCGCCAAAATTGTGAGTGTTGATGACCCACACGTAAACGCACCTTGGCGTTCAACAACTATGGAAATCGCTTCGGGACCGTAAACTGTGAGTAATAGTCCACAAAATGGGCCAGAATTGGCCAAACCTGTGAGTGTTGATGACCGACATGTAAGTGCACCCTGGGGTTCGTTAATCATGGATATCACTTCGGCAGCCCAAAACAGTGAGTAATAGTCCACGAAGCGGGCCAGAATCTGCTAAAACTGTGAGTGTTTATGACCGACACGTAAACGCACTCGGGGTTCTTTAATTGTGGAAATCACTCGGGACCCCATAACAGTGAGTAATAGTCCAAGAAATGGGCTAGAATCGCCAAAACCGCGAGTGTTGATGACCGGCACGTAAGCGCGCCCCGGGGTCCGTTAATCGTGGAAATCACTCCGGCAGCCCAAAACAGTGAGTAATAGTCCACGAAATAGGCCAGAATCAGCCAAAACCGCAAGTGTTGATGACCGACACGTAAGCGCGCCCCGGGGTTCGTTAATCGTGGAAATCACTCCGGCAGCCCAAAACAGTGAGTAATAGTCCATGGAATGGGCCAGAATTGGCTAAAACTGTGAGTGTTGATGGCCGACATGTACGCGCACCCCGGGGTTTGTTAATCGTGGTAATCACTCCGGGAGCCCAAAACAGTGAGTAATAGTCCACGAAACAGGCCAGAATCGGCCAAACCCGCAAGTGTTGATGACCGATACGTAAGCGCACCCCAGGGTTCGTTAATCGTGGAAATCACTTTGGGACCCCAAAACAGTGAGTAATAGTCCACGAACGGGCCAGAATCGGCCAAAACTGTGAGTGTTGATGACCTACATGTAAACGCACCCCTGGGTTTGTTGATCGTGGAAATCACTCCGGGACCCCAAAGTAGTGAGTAATAGTTCATGAAACGGGCCAGAATCGGTTAAAACTTTGAGTGTTGATGAGACACGTAAGCGCACCTTGGCGTTCAATAACTATGGAAATCGTTTCGGGACCCCAAAACGGGCCAGAATTGGCCAAAACTATGAGTGCTGACGACTGACACGTAAACGCACCCACAGGATCGCTTTGGGACCCTAAAGCGGTGAGTAATAATGCACTAAACGGACCAGAATCGGCTAAAACTGGGAGTGTTGATGACCCACACGTAAACGCACCTTGGCGTTCAACAACTATGGAAATCGCTTCGGGACCGTAAACGGTGAGTAATAGTTCACGAAATGGGCCAGAATTGCCCAAAACTGTGAGTGTTGATGACCGACACGTAAGTGCACCCCAGGGTTCGTTAATCATGGTAATTACTCTGGGAGCCCAAAACAGTGAGTAATTGTCCATGAAACGGTCCAGAATCGGCCAAAACCGAAGTGTTGATGACCGACGCGTAAACATACCTTGGGGTTCGACAACTATGGAAATCGCTTCGGAACCCCTAAACGGTGAGTAATAGTCCACGAAACGGGTCAGAATTGGCCAAAACTGTGATTGTTGACCACGGACACGTAAAGGCACCCCGGGGATTGTCAATCTTGGAAATCACTCCCGGACCCCAAAGCTGTGAGTAATAATCCAAGAAAAAGGACAGAATCGGCCAAAACCGCGAGTGTTGAAGACTGACATGTAAGTGCACCCCGGGGTTCGTTAATCATGGATATCACTCCGGCAGCCCAAAACAGTGAGTAATAGTCCACGAAACGGGCCAGAATCTGCCAAAACTGTGAGTGTTTATGACCGACACGTAAACGCACTCCGGGGTTCTTTAATTGTGGAAATCACTGCGGGACCCCAAAACAGTGAGTAATAGTCCAAGAAACGGGCCAGAATCGGCCAAAACTGTGAGTGTTGATGACCTACACGTGAACGCACCCCTGGCTTTGTTGATCGTGGAAATCACTCCGGGACCCCAAAGTAGTGAGTAATAGTTCATGAAACGGGCCAGAATCGGTTAAAACTTTGAGTGTTGATAAGACACGTAAGCGCACCTTGGCGTTCAATAACTATGGAAATCGTTTCGGGACCCCAAAACGGGCCAGAATTGGCCAAAACTGTGAGTATTGACGACTGACACGTAAACGCACCCCTGGGATCGCTTTGGGACCCTAAAACGGTGAGTAATAGTGCACGAAACGGACCAGAATCGGCCAAAATTGTGAGTGTTGATGACCCACACGTAAACGCACCTTGGCGTTCAACAACTATGGAAATCGCTTCGGGACCGTAAACTGTGAGTAATAGTCCACAAAATGGGACAGAATCGGCCAAAACCGCGAGTGTTGATGACCGACATGTAAGTGCACCCTGGGGTTCGTTAATCATGGATATCACTCCGGCAGCCCAAAACAGTGAGTAATAGTCCACGGAACGGGCCAGAATCTGCCAAAACTGTGAGTGTTTATGACCGACACGGAAACGCACTCCGGGGTTCTTTAATTGTGGAAATCACTCCGGGACCCCATAACAGTGAGTAATAGTCCAAGAAACGGGCTAGAATCGGCCAAAACCGCGAGTGTTGATGACCGGCACGTAAGCGCGCCCCGGGGTCCGTTAATCGTGGAAATCACTCCAGCAGCCCAAAACAGTGAGTAATAGTCCACGAAATAGGCCAGAATCAGCCAAAACCGCAAGTGTTGATGACCGACACGTAAGCGCGCCCCGGGGTTCGTTAATCGTGTAAATCACTCCGGCAGCCCAAAACAGTGAGTAATAGTCCATGGAATGGGCCAGAATTGGCTAAAACTGTGAGTGTTGATGACCGACATGTACGCGCACCCCGGGGTTTGTTAATCGTGGTAATCACTCCGGGAGCCCAAAACAGTGAGTAATAGTCCACGAAACAGGCCAGAATCGGCCAAACCCGCAAGTGTTGATGACCGACACGTAAGCGCACCCATGGTTCGTTAATCGTGGAAATCACTTTGGGACCCCAAAACAGTGAGTTATAGTCCACGAAGCGGGCCGAATCGCCAAAACTGTGAGTGTTGATGACCTACATGTAAACGCACCCACAGGTATGTTGATCGTGGAAATCACTCCGGGACCCCAAAGTAGTGAGTAATAGTTCATGAAACGGGCCAGAATCGGTTAAAACTTTGAGTGTTGATGAGACACGTAAGCGCACCTTGGCGTCAATAACTATGGAAATCGTTTCGGGACCCCAAAACGGGCCAGAATTGGCCAAAACTGTGAGTGCTGACGACTGACACGTAAATGCACCCCTGGGATCGCTTTGGGACCCTAAAACGGTGAGTAATAATGCACGAAACGGACCAGAATCGGCTAAAACTGTGAGTGTTGATGACCCACACGTAAACGCACCTTGGCGTTCAACAACTATGGAAATCGCTTCGGGACCGTAAACGGTGAGTAATAGTTCACGAAATGGGCCAGAATTGGCCAAAACTGTGAGTGTTGATGACCGAAACGTAAGTGCACCCCAGGGTTCGTTAATCATGGTAATTACTCTGGGAGCCCAAAACAGTGAGTAATTGTCCATGAAACGGTCCAGAATCGGCCAAAACCGCAGTGTTGATGACCGACGTAAACACACCTTGGGGTTCAAAACTATGGAATCGCCGAACCCCTAAGCGGTGAGTAATAGTCCACGAAACGGGTCGAATTGGCCAAAACTGTGATTGTTGACCACGGACACGTAAAGGCACCCCGGGGATTGTCAATCTTGGAAATCACTACCGGACCCCAAAGCTGTGAGTAATAATCCATGAAACAGGACAGAATCGGCCAAAACCGCGAGTGTTGATGACCGACATGTAAGTGCACCCCGGGGTTCGTTAATCATGGATATCACCCGGCAGCCCAAAACAGTGAGTAATAGTCCACGAAGCGGGCCAGAATCTGCCAAAACTGTGAGTGTTTATGACCGACACGTAAACGCACTCGGGGTTCTTTAATTGTGGAAATCACCCGGGACCCCAAAACAGTGAGTAATAGTCCAAGAACGGGCCAGAATCGGCCAAAACTGTGAGTGTTGATGACCTACACGTGAACGCACCCCTGGCTTTGTTGATCGTGGAAATCACTCCGGGACCCCAAAGTAGTGAGTAATAGTTCATGAAACGGGCCAGAATCGGTTAAAACTTTGAGTGTTGATAAGACACGTAAGCGCACCTTGGCGTTCAATAACTATGGAAATCGCTTCGGGACCCCAAAACGGGCCAGAATTGGCCAAAACTGTGAGTATTGACGACTGACACGTAAACGCACCCCTGGGATCGCTTTGGGACCCTAAAACGGTGAGTAATAGAGCACGAAACGGACCAGAATCGGCCAAAATTGTGAGTGTTGATGACCCACACGTAAACGCACCTTGGCGTTCAACAACTATGGAAATCGCTTCGGGACCGTAAACTGTGAGTAATAGTCCACAAAATGGGCCAGAATTGGCCAAACCTGTGAGTGTTGATGACCGACATGTAAGTGCACCCTGGGGTTCGTTAATCATGGATATCACTTGCAGCCCAAAACAGTGAGTAATAGTCCACGAAACGGGCCAGAATCTGCCAAAACTGTGAGTGTTTATGACCGACACGTAAACGCACTCCGGGGTTCTTTAATTGTGGAAATCACTCCGGGACCCCATAACAGTGAGTAATAGTCCAAGAAATGGGCTAGAATCGGCCAAAACCGCGAGTGTTGATGACCGGCACGTAAGCGCGCCCCGGGGTCCGTTAATCGTGGAAATCACTCCGGCAGCCCAAAACAGTGAGTAATAGTCCACGAAATAGGCCAGAATCAGCCAAAACCGCAAGTGTTGATGACCGACACGTAAGCGCGCCCCGGGGTTCGTTAATCGTGGAAATCACTCCGGCAGCCCAAAACAGTGAGTAATAGTCCATGGAATGGGCCAGAATTGGCTAAAACTGTGAGTGTTGATGGCCGACATGTACGCGCACCCCGGGGTTTGTTAATCGTGGTAATCACTCCGGGAGCCCAAAACAGTGAGTAATAGTCCACGAAACAGGCCAGAATTGGCCAAACCCGCAAGTGTTGATGACCGACACGTAAGCGCACCCAGGGTTCGTTAATCGTGGAAATCACTTTGGGACCCCAAAACAGTGAGTTATAGTCCACGAAACGGGCCAGAATCGGCCAAAACTGTGAGTGTTGATGACCTACATGTAAACGCACCCCTGGGTTTGTTGATCGTGGAAATCACTCCGGGACCCCAAAGTAGTGAGTAATAGTTCATGAAACGGGCCAGAATCGGTTAAAACTTTGAGTGTTGATGAGACACGTAAGCGCACCTTGGCGTCAATAACTATGGAAATCGTTTCGGGACCCCAAAACGGGCCAGAATTGGCCAAAACTGTGAGTGCCGACGATCGACACGTAAACGCACCCGGGATCGCTTTGGGACCCTAAAGCGGTGAGTAATAATGCAAGCGGACCAGAATCGGCTAAAACTGTGAGTGTTGATGACCCACACGTAAACGCACCTTGGCGTTCAACAACTATGGAATCGCCGGGACCGTAAACGGTGAGTAATAGTTCACGAAATGGGCGAAATTGGCCAAAAGCGTGAGTGTTGATGACCGACACGTAAGTGCACCCGGGGTTCGTTAATCATGGTAATTACTCTGGGAGCCCAAAACAGTGAGTAATTGTCCATGAAACGGTCCAGAATCGGCCAAAACCGCAGTGTTGATGACCGACGCGTAAACACACCTTGGGGTTCGACAACTATGGAAATCGCCGGAACCCTAAGCGGTGAGTAATAGTCCACGAAGCGGGTCAAATTGGCCAAAACTGTGATTGTTGACCACGGACACGTAAAGGCACCCCGGGGATTGTCAATCTTGGAAATCACTACCGGACCCCAAAGCTGTGAGTAATAATCCAAGAAACAGGACAGAATAGGCCAAAACCGCGAGTGTTGATGACCGACATGTAAGTGCACCCCGGGGTTCGTTAATCATGGATATCACTCCGGCAGCCCGTAACAGTGAGTAATAGTCCACAAACGGGCCGAATCTGCCAAAACTGTGAGTGTTTATGACCGACACGTAAACGCACTCGGGGTTCTTTAATTGTGGAAATCACTCCGGACCCCAAAACAGTGAGTAATAGTCCAAGAAACGGGCCAGAATCGCCAAAACTGTGAGTGTTGATGACCTACACGTGAACGCACCCACGGCTTTGTTGATCGTGGAAATCACTCCGGGACCCCAAAGTAGTGAGTAATAGTTCATGAAGCGGGCCAGAATCGGTTAAAACTTTGAGTGTTGATAAGACACGTAGCGCACCTTAGCGTTCAATAACTATGGAAATCGTTTGGGACCCCAAAGCGGGCGAAATTGGCCAAAACTGTGAGTATTGACGATCGACACGTAAACGCACCCACAGGATCGCTTTGGGACCCTAAAACGGTGAGTAATAGTGCACGAAACGGACCAGAATCGGCCAAAATTGTGAGTGTTGATGACCCACACGTAAACGCACCTTGGCGTTCAACAACTATGGAAATCGCTTCGGGACCGTAAACTGTGAGTAATAGTCCACAAAATGGGCCAGAATTGGCCAAACCTGTGAGTGTTGATGACCGACATGTAAGTGCACCCTGGGGTTCGTTAATCATGGATATCACTTCGGCAGCCCAAAACAGTGAGTAATAGTCCACGAAACGGGCCAGAATCTGCCAAAACTGTGAGTGTTTATGACCGACACGTAAACGCACTCCGGGGTTCTTTAATTGTGGAAATCACTCCGGGACCCCATAACAGTGAGTAATAGTCCAAGAAATGGGCTAGAATCGGCCAAAACCGCGAGTGTTGATGACCGGCACGTAAGCGCGCCCCGGGGTCCGTTAATCGTGGAAATCACTCCGGCAGCCCAAAACAGTGAGTAATAGTCCACGAAATAGGCCAGAATCAGCCAAAACCGCAAGTGTTGATGACCGACACGTAAGCGCGCCCCGGGGTTTGTTAATCGTGGAAATCACTCCGGCAGCCCAAAACAGTGAGTAATAGTCCATGGAATGGGCCAGAATTGGCCAAAACTGTGAGTGTTGATGACCGACATGTACGCGCACCCCGGGGTTTGTTAATCGTGGTAATCACTCCGGGAGCCCAAAACAGTGAGTAATAGTCCACGAAACAGGCCAGAATCGGCCAAACCCGCAAGTGTTGATGACCGATACGTAAGCGCACCCCAGGGTTCGTTAATCGTGGAAATCACTTTGGGACCCCAAAACAGTGAGTAATAGTCCACGAAACGGGCCAGAATCGGCCAAAACTGTGAGTGTTGATGACCTACATGTAAACGCACCCCTGGGTTTGTTGATCGTGGAAATCACTCCGGGACCCCAAAATAGTGAGTAATAGTTCATGAAACGGGCCAGAATCGGTTAAAACTTTGAGTGTTGATGAGACACGTAAGCGCACCTTGGCGTTCAATAACTATGGAAATCGTTTCGGGACCCCAAAACGGGCCAGAATTGGCCAAAACTGTGAGTGTTGACGACTGACACGTAAACGCACCCCTGGGATCGCTTTGGGACCCTAAAACGG
The DNA here is from genome assembly GCA_021605205.1 of Aegilops longissima. Lineage (NCBI taxonomy): Eukaryota > Viridiplantae > Streptophyta > Magnoliopsida > Poales > Poaceae > Aegilops > Aegilops longissima. The sequence goes on along the minus strand of JAHIAM010004173.1, from coordinate 58,019 downwards.
TGAGTAATAGTGCATGAAACGGACCAGAATCGGCTAAAACTGTGAGTGTTGACGACCCACACGTAAACGCACCTTGGCGTTCAACAACTATGGAAATCGCTTCGGGACCGTAAACGGTGAGTAATAGTTCACGAAATGGGCCAGAATTGGCCAAAACGTGAGTGTTGATGACCGACACGTAAGTGCACCCGAGTTCGTTAATCATGGTAATTACTCGGGAGCCCAAAACAATGAGTAATTGTCCATGAACGGTCCAGAATCGCCAAAACCGCAATGTTGATGACCGACGCGTAAACACACCTTGGGGTTCGACAACTATGGAAATCGCTTCGGAACCCCTAAACGGTGAGTAATAGTCCACGAAACGGGTCAGAATTGGCCAAAACTGTGATTGTTGACCACAGACACGTAAAGGCACCCCGGGGATTGTCAATCTTGGAAATCACTCCCGGACCCCAAAGCTGTGAGTAATAATCCAAGAAACAGGACAGAATCGGCCAAAACCGCGAGTGTTGATGACCGACATGTAAGTGCACCCCGGGGTTCGTTAATCATGGATATCACTCCGGCAGCCCAAAACAGTGAGTAATAGTCCACGAAACGGGCCAGAATCGGCCAAAACTGTGAGTGTTTATGACCGACACGTAAACGCACTCCGGGGTTCTTTAATTGTGGAAATCACTCCGGGACCCCAAAACAGTGAGTAATAGTCCAAGAAACGGGCCAGAATCGGCCAAAACTGTGAGTGTTGATGACCTACACGTGAACGCACCCCTGGCTTTGTTGATCGTGGAAGTCACTCCGGGACCCCAAAGTAGTGAGTAATAGTTCATGAAACGGGCCAGAATCGGTTAAAACTTTGAGTGTTGATAAGACACGTAAGCGCACCTTGGCGTTCAATAACTATGGAAATCGTTTCGGGACCCCAAAACGGGCCAGAATTGGCCAAAACTGTGAGTATTGTCGACTGACACGTAAACGCACCCCTGGGATCGCTTTGGGACCCTAAAACGGTGAGTAATAGTGCACGAAACGGACCAGAATCGGCCAAAATTGTGAGTGTTGATGACCCACACGTAAACGCACCTTGGCGTTCAACAACTATGGAAATCGCTTCGGGACCGTAAACTGTGAGTAATAGTCCACAAAATGGGCCAGAATTGGCCAAAACTGTGAGTGTTGATGACCGACATGTAAGTGCACCCTGGGGTTCGTTAATCATGGATATCACTCCGGCAGCCCAAAACAGTGAGTAATAGTCCACGAAACGGGCCAGAATCTGCCAAAACTGTGAGTGTTTATGACCGACACGTAAACGCACTCCGGGTTTCTTTAATTGTGGAAATCACTCCGGGACCCCATAACGGTGAGTAATAGTCCAAGAAATGGGCTAGAATCGGCCAAAACCGCGAGTGTTGATGACCGGCACGTAAGCGCGCCCCGGGGTCCGTTAATCGTGGAAATCACTCCGGCAGCCCAAAACAGTGAGTAATAGTCCACGAAATAGGCCAGAATCAGCCAAAACCGCAAGTGTTGATGACCGACACGTAAGCGCGCCCCGGGGTTCGTTAATCGTGGAAATCACTCCGGCAGCCCAAAACAGTGAGTAATAGTCCATGGAATGGGCCAGAATTGGCCAAAACTGTGAGTGTTGATGACCGACATGTACACGCACCCTGGGGTTTGTTAATCGTGGTAATCACTCCGGGAGCCCAAAACTGTGAGTAATAGTCCACGAAACAGGCCAGAATCGGCCAAACCATAAGTGTTGATGACCGACACGTAAAGCGCACCCGTGGTTAGTTAATCGTGGAAATCACTTTGGGACCCCAAAACAGTGAGTAATAGTCCACGAAACGGGCCAGAATCGGCCAAAACTATGAGTGTTGATGACCTACATGTAAACGCACCCCTGGGTTTGTTGATCGTGGAAATCACTCCGGGACCCCAAAGTAGTGAGTAATAGTTCATGAAACGGGCCAGAATCGGTTAAAACTTTGAGTGTTGATGAGACACGTAAGCGCACCTTGGCGTTCAATAACTATGGAAATCGTTTCGGGACCCCAAAACGGGCCAGAATTGGCCAAAACTGTGAGTGTTGACGACTGACACGTAAACGCACCCCTGGGATCGCTTTGGGACCCTAAAACGGTGAGTAATAGTGCATGAAACGGACCAGAATCGGCTAAAACTGTGAGTGTTGATGACCCACACGTAAACGCACCTTGGCGTTCAACAACTATGGAAATCGCTTCGGGACCGTAAACGGTGAGTAATAGTTCACGAAATGGGCCAGAATTGGCCAAAACTGTGAGTGTTGATGACCGACACGTAAGTGCACCCCAGGGTTCGTTAATCATGGTAATTACTCTGGGAGCCCAAAACAGTGAGTAATTGTCCATGAAACGGTCCAGAATCGGCCAAAACCGCAATGTTGATGACCGACGCGTAAACACACCTTGGGGTTCGACAACTATGGAAATCGCCGGACCCCTAAGCGGTGAGTAATAGTCCACGAAACGGGTCGAAATTGGCCAAAACTGTGATTGTTGACCACAGACACGTAAAGGCACCCCGGGGATTGTCAATCTTGGAAATCACTCCCGGACCCCAAAGCTGTGAGTAATAATCCAAGAAACAGGACAGAATCGGCCAAAACCGCGAGTGTTGATGACCGACATGTAAGTGCACCCCGGGGTTCGTTAATCATGGATATCACTCCGGCAGCCCAAAACAGTGAGTAATAGTCCACGAAACGGGCCAGAATCGGCCAAAACTGTGAGTGTTTATGACCGACACGTAAACGCACTCCGGGGTTCTTTAATTGTGGAAATCACTCCGGGACCCCAAAACAGTGAGTAATAGTCCAAGAAACGGGCCAGAATCGCCAAAACTGTGAGTGTTGATGACCTACACGTGAACGCACCCCTGGCTTTGTTGATCGTGGAAGTCACTCCGGGACCCCAAAGTAGTGAGTAATAGTTCATGAAACGGGCCAGAATCGGTTAAAACTTTGAGTGTTGATAAGACACGTAAGCGCACCTTGGCGTTCAATAACTATGGAAATCGTTTCGGGACCCCAAAACGGGCCAGAATTGGCCAAAACTGTGAGTATTGTCGACTAACACGTAAACGCACCCCTGGGATCGCTTTGGGACCCTAAAACGGTGAGTAATAGTGCACGAAACGGACCAGAATCGGCCAAAATTGTGAGTGTTGATGACCCACACGTAAACGCACCTTGGCGTTCAACAACTATGGAAATCGCTTCGGGACCGTAAACTATGAGTAATAGTCCACAAAATGGGCCAGAATTGGCCAAAACTGTGAGTGTTGATGACCGACATGTAAGTGCACCCCGGGGTTCGTTAATCATGGATATCACTCCGGCAGCCCAAAACAGTGAGTAATAGTCCACGAAACGGGCCAGAATCGGCCAAAACTGTGAGTGTTTATGACCGACACGTAAACGCACTCCGGGTTTCTTTAATTGTGGAAATCACTCCGGCAGCCCAAAACAGTGAGTAATAGTCCACGAAACGGGCCAGAATCGGCCAAAACTGTGAGTGTTGATGACCTACATGTAAACGCACCCCTGGGTTTGTTGATCGTGGAAATCACTCCGGGACCCCAAAGTAGTGAGTAATAGTTCATGAAACGGGCCAGAATCGGTTAAAACTTTGAGTGTTGATGAGACACGTAAGCGCACCTTGGCGTTCAATAACTATGGAAATCGTTTCGGGACCCCAAAACGGGCCAGAATTGGCCAAAACTGTGAGTGTTGACGACTGACACGTAAACGCACCCCTGGGATCGCTTTGGGACCCTAAAACGGTGAGTAATAGTACACGAAACGGACCAGAATCGGCTAAAACTGTGAGTGTTGATGACCCACACGTAAACGCACCTTGGCGTTCAACAACTATGGAAATCGCTTCGGGACCGTAAACGGTGAGTAATAGTTCACGAAATGGGCCAGAATTGGCCAAAACTGTGAGTGTTGATGACCGACACGTAAGTGCACCCCAGGGTTCGTTAATCATGGTAATTACTCTGGGAGCCCAAAACAGTGAGTAATTTTTTTTGAAGAATTAGTGACAGTGGGAGAGGCTCCCACTGCCTTTGTATTACTCACCACATAACAATTACAAGAGTGTTACAATGGGTTTTAGGCCCCCCGGCCACATGGGGATCAAAAGTAGGACTAGCGATCCAAATTTACAATAAATTCAGAGAGAAAAGGATGAACCTTCTCAGGGCAATTGTGGATCACTAAGCCTAACAAATGTTTGAGCCTAGCCAACCACGCGACGAACGAATGCGGGATCCCCCTGAAATGTTGATTGTTCCTTTCCATCCACAGGCTCCAAGCTGCAAGAAGGAAAATATCCATAAAAAGCGGCCGACGCCAGTCTTCTCTCCCGCCATGTAAGATGGCTAACCGATTGGTTCCTCCTGGCCATATTAGGCCAACCTTACTCCAACATTGTTTGGCAAAATGGCACTCAAAGAAGAGATGTTCTACAGTCTCTTCGGGTGGGTTCTGGCAGAGCATGCAGGCGTAATTGCCCCCTGCCACAGTAAAGTGTCGTCTCTTCAGCATGTTCCTTGTATTCAGACGATCGACCAGAAGCAACCATCCAAACATCTTAAACTTGATCGGGCATTTGGATTTCCATAGCCATCCAAAGGCCTCATCAGCTTCCACATGCCCGAAACAGTAGTTGTAGTATTTCTTTGATGAATATCGTCCTAGGTCACAGACCCAAACGTCAGACGAGTCAGGTTCAAGGCTGACATGTAAGGACCTTTGCTGGATTTCTCTGACCTCCTCCCTAGCCTGGACTGAAAGGGGTAGAGTGAAGATCGTGGTCGGATCAGTGGACCTGAGAACCTGGGCAATGGAGGCATCCTCATTCAAAGCAAAGGAGAAGGCTCGTGGGTGCGTGTCCATCAGAGCGGAGCCAGCATCAGTAAGCCAGACGTCTTTCCAAAACAGAGAGCTGCAACCATCTCCAGGGGCGACTCTGGTGACCCCTCGGAAGGTTCCATTGAGCTGCATCACGTCCTTCCACCAGAACGAACCCACAGGCTCAGCGGTGTGCGGTACCTTGTTCAGGTAGTATGCCTCCCATACTAGCTGGACCCAGGGTACATCCTCACGGTTATAGAATTTGAACAAGTACTTTAGGAGGAGCGCGGCATTTTGTATTTTGATATCGATAACCCCAAGACCGCCACACCGATGAAACGGTCCAGAATCGGCCAAAACCGCAGTGTTGATGACCGATGCGTAAACACACCTTGGGGTTCGACAACTATGGAAATCGCTTCGGAACCCCTAAACGGTGAGTAATAGTCCACGAAACGGGTCAGAATTGGCCAAAACTGTGATTGTTGACCACGGACACGTAAAGGCACCCCGGGGATTGTCAATCTTGGAAATCACTCCCGGACCCCAAAGCTGTGAGTAATAATCCAAGAAACAGGACAGAATCGGCCAAAACCGCGAGTGTTGATGACCGACATGTAAGTGCACCCCGGGGTTCGTTAATCATGGATATCACTCCGGCAGCCCAAAACAGTGAGTAATAGTCCACGAAACGGGTCAGAATCTGCCAAAACTGTGAGTGTTTATGACCGACACGTAAACGCTCTCCGGGGTTCTTTAATTGTGGAAATCACTCCGGGACCCCAAAACAGTGAGTAACTAGCGGTGTGACCCGCGCGTTTGCGCGGCTAGATTTAATAATAAACAAATTTATGTTATTTTTATATTTTAATTGCATATTGTATGTTGCTTGACCATTGACCTAAGCCCAGTATTTATCGATGTATATTATCCGTAATCTCCAAAACATTCTATCTTATATAGTCATTATTTGTTGTTTTTCATGTCTATGTTTAATTTTCTTATATTCCTTTATTTTTAGTAAAATTATTACAACCACGTATTTTTAAACAATGTATATTACTCATATTTTGATGGATTGTTTTATGTGGATCATCTGTCATGCACTCATTTATTTTGCCAGTTTATACTCAGTTGAATCTGACATATTTCGTTCACCCTTCTTATCATAGCTTTTTTGGCTTAATTTCTCCCTACCATACGGACATGCACGCACAAGCATTAAAAAACAGTAAGGATCTCCTAAAAATAGAAGACTTAAACATGTGTAGAAAAGATACGTGCAATTCCTGATTCAGCTCACATATTATGTTTTGTCCAGCGATCACCAAGTTCTGTATATTGTATGGTTTCATTTCTTTTTGCGAAACATTATTGAATGCTTTCATGTGATCCTTCTCAGGACTAATACTTAATTTAAAACTGAAGCATTTGAGTGTCGTACTTCTTTCCATTGATTTTTTAATCTCAATGACTGTAAATAGAGCATGCACCATGATTTATTACATAAAAATATTCACGTGTACATCGTACTTCTATTGTCCTTTAAAGCTCATGCATCTAAACTAATGTCCATATGAATTAGTTGCGTCTGGCGGCGAAGAACTGGATGATTTTTTCCCCGTATATGATATTGACAAACATACCTTTTGTTTCGCAAAAATATACCTTTTTAGCAAGACATACGTGATATAGCACATATTTTTGAGTCGTGACAGTGCTAATATTTGAATATGTTATTGTTGTACATAACTTTTAGATCATGTAATCTCAACCGTTAATCTCTAAATCGTTTAAGTATTTATTTTTAGCCTATGTGGATAAATGTATGGCTAGAGTAGTTTTGTTATTTTTATATTTAGGATAGTTGATTTCTTCCATTTGAAATTATGGTTTTGAACATATAGTATACGAATTTCATAATTTTTTTATTTCCCCTTATTTATTTTTTACAGCCTCAAGATTCATATGTATTTTCCAATTTCTCTATCTACTCTTATTTTAATTTTGCCTGACATTTTGTTTTAGTTTTTATTGCATTAAACTACCTTAGTTTTGAATCGGTTTTAGTATTTTGGGAAATATTTATAGTTTTTAATTTCCAGCATGAATTTTGGAATTTAATTTATATATATATATATATATATATATATATATATATATATATATATATATATATATATATATATATATATATATATATATATATATATATATATATATATCCTATGATTCAAAAATGTTTGTTGACTCTTACCAATCTTGCTGATTATGTAGAGGTGAAAATCTATAGATTTAGATCATATGATCCTTTGATGAATGATGTATAAGTTTCATCCATATTTTTTTACGGGAAGTATATTCCTCTTTTTAAGAGAAATTTTTCACCGGCAAAAAAGAGAGCCGTTTTTCATGTGTTTTGATTTTTTCTACGATCTGTGTATTCTATACGAAGAATTTAAATAAAATATCTATACCCAATCTTGCATAGCCGATTTATCATGTGTGTCATGCCCAACGTACTTTTCTGCAATCCCATTAGAGTGAAGATGATTACCACCCCATATTATTATTTTTCTAAGTAAAACAGCCCATAGTCCCAGTCATCGACATAGTAAAAAAAATCTATCTCTCCTTTCCCTATTAGTAAAATAAACAACTCTCCTCTCCTCTCGTATGATCCCCACCAGGCTCCTCGTACACATCTACCATTTCTTCCGATTTGCAACCGGCGAAGGACGGCGTCGCTGTGCCCCATCAGGAAACTAATCCTCATGCTATCCCAGATCCATATGTCGCTTCTTTTCTCCTGATTTTTCTTCCTTGGTGGTGGCACATGTGGCTGTATGCGCGTGGATCTCGGCGACCTCGCTGCCCCAAATTGTCGTAGCCGGAGGCCCTGGATGCTGGGGCTGCTTAGGCATTGAGGGAGGTCGCGGAGGAAGAAGTATCAGCAAGACGTGAGTATTTCTAAGTGGCTGTTAGTTGTTTCCCTCCTGCTGTCTGTACTTGTACCAAAATGTAAATGTTATTGGAACCATATAAGTTTTTTTTGAAGTTGAATGATCTAGAAATCAGAATAAGATTTTATCTTTCCATTGGTAAACAACTTTTCGTGTGAAATCAGGAACCATACCACAACTTTCTGTCTAGAGATAGGCACTTATACTTGTTCTCTGAATTCTGCAGTATAGAATAGAATACAGTAAAACACACATATGGATCTGCTTGAATTAAGTCTAACTGAACCTAGCAAGGGGCCCTTGTATCTAATTATTGATTGATAGTAAAAAAAAGTAGTTTTAGATGCACGTTTACTGATGTATGTAGCAACAGAATCAGCTTAATGTGAGAAATACATGAGTCCAGCTGCAGGTTAAGTTTTCAAGTTCAGTGATTTACGCGCGGCTAGTTTTCTTCTTCCAATCTCTTCATGTATGTACCGTCACACTTGGCCAGTGCGTTGACGCGTTTGTTGCATTCTCAAGGATATGGAATATTAGTTCTTGTACTTTATCCGTAGCAGTGTGGTACTCCATAGTATTTTTAATTTCCTTTTTAGCAAGAAATAATTTTTCCACGGTGCCTTCTGTCTGAAAAATCACCTTAAGAACAGGATTGGTTCATATTAACAATCATTTTTTTTAATTTTCTTAAATTGTAAAGGCCTTACCTTTTGTGTGTTCACCTTGGTTATTAATTTTGGTATATGTTTGTTGAGATGAAGCTGGCTTGTTAATTATGTAGACAGCATCCTTGTTCTCCTGGGCTTTTGTTCATGTAATTCATCTTCATGTTCAAGCATTGTTTTTTTGGCTTTCATTTTTATCTAAAAGTGTCTATAAGATTCTTCCAAATAGTATCATGGATTGTTTGACCCTGTACAATCAAATATGGTTAGTAACTGTTTCTTAATCTGACTGAAAAAGTTCCAATCAAATATGTTCATAAACAGACCTGCTCATTGATCAGATCATATCTAGGCTAAAAAGTCAGTTAGCTGTACAGATTTGTTAATATCTCTATTCATGAAAGTAGTGTATGGTAACAATAGTCTGCATTGTCATGTTCTTTTTTTCCCGTGGACAAAATAATTAGAAACCCAATATATAATATCCTTTTGTATACAGTATTTCTGGCCATATCTAACACATGGATGTCATGCTTTTGAACCATACATTGTATTGTTTAATCATTTTTTGGCCCTCATATGCACTTATTTGAATGACAAAAATTAGAAGATCTCTTTGTATACTATATTCTTTGCGCTATCTTCGCTTGGGCACTCCGTGTCGTCAATCAGCACCTTTAATCCTTCTCTGTTTGTGACTCTTGATAATGCCACATATAGTTGGCCATGGCAGAATACTTGCTTAGGCAAATATAGACCCACCTTGTTTAGGGATTGACCTTGGCTTTTATTTATGGTCATTGCAAAACAAACTGATATAGGATATTGCCTTCTTTTCAAAGACGAAGGGCCACTTTGAGTCGCTTGGTGACATAATGATTTTAGGTATGTATACCTTGTCACCGACGTGTGTTCCTGTGATTATTTGTGCCTCAATGTACCTGTTTCCCAGCTGTGTGACAGTCATTCTTGTACCATTGCATAAACCTGCCGCTTGATTGATGTTGCGTAGGAGCATAACCGGCAAGCCTACCTTCAGTTTTAGCTCGTGGTTTGGAATTCCTGGGAAGGTCAATTTGTTAAGGAACTCTGTTGGACACATATTCTCCGTTGTGTTGTACTTTGTTGTTGCCTTGCATACAGTGTCCAAGCTTAGGTATGTCACCTCTTCACCTTGTATTTGGCTCATTACGTAGTCATTTATCTTCTCAACTGTTTCATTCCTTGGACATAGTATTGCTCTTTCTTCAAGAAATTCATGGTCACGATAGTTTTGGTGCAAGTTTGGGTACGTGCTTTTCACTATCGCTTCTTTCGGGTCTTCTCCTTTTTGCAGAATTATGTCTTTAGGAATTTTTACCCAATCATCTCCTTCATCGTTTGTTTGTTTTCCATCGCCAATTTGTAATATCCATTCTGCAAATTCATCCACATTTTGCTTTTGTATTGGATCTTCTGACAGGCACTTCAGCCGCATGTTTTCAGTTAGTCTAAATATTTTGAAGTGCTTCCATAGGTATGACCTTTTGACTGAGGCATTTACTATCTGCTCTCTCTTTCCCTTTGTAACCACTGGAAGTATTTGTCTGAAGTCGCCTCCTAGCACAACTGTCATGCCACCAAATGGCCTTTCGTCACTATTTTGGTTTTGGAACCTTAGAATATCCCTAAGGCTTTTGTCTAGTGCCTCGAAGCAGTGTTTGTGTGCCATAGGAGCCTCGTCCCACAGTATCAATGAGGTCCTCTTTACCAGTTCAGCCAAATGTGAGCCTTGTTTTATTTCACATGTTGATTCTTCTGTGATATTTATTGGAATGTGGAATCTTGAGTGCGCTGTTCTTCCACCTTGGAGGAGCAATGCTGCAATGCCAGATGATGCTACCGCAAGCACTATTTTCCCCTCTGATCGTAGCTTCGTCGTGATTGCTTTCCATAGATAAGTTTTGCTTGTGCCACCGTAGCCCTCTACAAATATCTGTTTTCCATGCCCTCTGTTAGCTGATTCCATTATGGCATCAAAGGCCATTTTCTGGCTATGGTTAAGATTGCTAACTATGGTTTGGTGCTCAATCTTTAGTGCTTCCGTGTCGTAGCTAAGTTCTTCATTTATCATTCTGTTCCCAAGTTGTTCAAGTTCAGTAGCATTTGGTAGTTCTATGCCCGGATAGTCCTTTAGTGTCTTTCCAGCTTGCCTCATTAGTTTCTCTATCTCGATCGAGCATATGATTTTTTCTGTGAATCGCTTAGATGCAGCGTAGGAAAGTTTAGGATTATTCTTCTTTTGTCTGGATATCTTGAGATAGTGCCTCCCATGTTGAATCCCACAACACTTTTGGGCTGGTCACCTCACAATGGCATAATATTGTGGTGAATAGTTGCCGTAATCGTATCCCCGATCCCCACTTGATACTTCATTGATGCATTCAATCCACTCACTATCGTCATCAAGAAATCCAAGCGCTTGACATGCTATTTTGTATGTTGGGTGAACTACTCCATTAACTGTTCTAATATCCTCAAATGATGTGCATCCTTTCTTGGTGTTTAGAAGCATTCTCATATAATACGGTCACCACTTGCGGGTGTGCATAGTAAATTCTTCCAATCAAAGCCCTTTTCCGCTCCTCCCAAGTTTTGGAGTCACTTTTCCATACAAATTTTGATGGGAATTCTGCATAGGTTAATTCTTTTCCCACCTCATGTATTTTGTTTGCCTCCATCCACTCAAAGAACTTAGTACTTGTGGATCCCGGCAGTCTTACTATTTTTCAATGTCGATGAGTCCGAAAAATAACTTGTTGCTCATTTTCAATGTGGAAAGGCAGTCTCTCTTGGTGGATCACGATGGTGTAGATCAAACTGGAATATCCGCCACATGCTTCGTTGTTGATATGTATCTCATCTCTAGGTATTTCTTGATTTCATCATAGTCGTTTGTTGCGTCCCTTTCCTTTAGTAAGGCTGTTACTTGGTCGTCATCTTTATGGATGTACTTAAATAGGTACTTGATTGACCTGGACCTGTTGCACCACTCCACATTTATGTGAGCTTGGAATTTGACCAAAAGGTTTCTGTTGTATGGCACAACAAATCTGTTATCGAGCATTGCTCCTCCCTTTTTGATATTCCTTCCATTGTCTCGCCTTCTATATACTGGAAACCCATCCTCATCGATTGTCGTATCGATATTGTACCGTTTTGGGAAGTGTTTAGTACATCTGTTGTCTATCATGCATGGTGATTTTGTATTTGCCTCTCCGCAAGGCCCGTGCATCATGAAGTTTTCAACAGCTTCATATCCGTCCGGATCGACATCTTTGTCTGGGATCTCTGCACTGATTATTTGGTTGATCTCTGTTGGTCCTTTGCACTTGTAATTCTCCTTGAGAAATACCAATATGTGCGCATGCGGGAGTCCCCTCTTTTGGAACTCTATTGTGTAGATAACTGCATTGATTGAATATATAGTTTTATTTTGTTAACATTTGGAATCATTTTAATAAATAGATAAAGGCTATTGTGTGCTTAAAAATTGAAACATTAGGTGCTATTAGTTAGCGATTAGTAGTCGACTGATCTTACTTTCTATAGTTTCTCCAAAGTGTTTCTTCACAACGATATCTCTCATTAGCTCCTTCAGTTTTATCATGAATACTCGGTCAACAATATCTGGTCAGTCGGCTGGCTTGAGGCCTCCTCCTGCTTCATGTAGCATGTATTGGATCTCGTGGCCACTTTGCATTGCATGTGAATGTTATAAATAGGTCGGATATCCAGCCCACCGCATATTGCAAATGCGTCTTGCAAGTTTTGTGCCTTGTTTCTTCTACCTCCTGTATAAGATGAAGGTACAATTATCCTCTTCCGACTTGCTCGCTCGGTGTCCCTCGCTCAATCGCGTCCTGCAGTCCTTTGTAAAGTTCAGTTCGTAGCTTCCTTGATTATTCCTAATCCAGTTTAGTCTGTTTTGCTCAATGCATGTGTAAACATCCACCCAAAATTGAAGCGATAGATGTCTAGACATTAGCAATGACATTCCTTGGTCGGGTCTTTGCTGTAGGTAGTATGCATAGTAGTCTAGCATAGTTACATATTTCCTGCTTTTGTCACCTTCTTTTGTTAAGCTTGTAAGGTATTTCAAGCTTGAATCCATCTTCTCCGTATGGAAACAACAACGGTATTGCATTGACATTAATTTCGGATGGATTTCCGATATTCGTGAGGTTCCATATCTTTGTACTCGACAACAATGTCTCGCCCTTCGCTCTCTCGGTAGGGTCTCTTACAACTAATGCCGCAACTTCGATGCAGATGGAAGGTTGTGTGTTCCGTTCCTTTTCCCAAGTATTGAAGCGTAATCGTGGTAGTCTTCTTCTTTGAATCTATCTCTTGCCATTCTGAATGACTTTGCAAGGATGTTGTTCTCATCAAGCATTTCTTGTAGTTCCTTGACAATGGCAGGGTCCACCGTTGTTTTTTTATCATTGCATCTTGAAGCATCTATCCTGTTTTGCACCTCATTTTCTGTCTGATAGATGTATAGCTGGGCAAATCGAGGTTTGTTACCTTCTTCGGGTAGAAGAGTTCCAATATGGTGGTAGTTCTAGCCATGCAGTCTAAAAACATATGGTCCTTTGCCTTTGTTTATTTCTTTGTCAACAGTTCCTCCCATTGACGTGAATGAGAACATTGAGTTGTATGACCTTATATTTTCTCTGAAGTTTGTTGCATCACTTCCTTCACCTATTAATAGCCCTGCGAGGTAAGGTGGAGGATATGCTATCTTTGGTAGGTCAATTTTACCTTGTTTGCAGCAAATTCCGAAAGAAGGTTTTTTGGTTCCTCTATGAGAATTTAATCTTTCTTCACACCATAGTATTGCGTTGCAATGTTCGCATCTATATGTTGGCTTTCCGAAGTTCCATATCGTGCTATAATAACTTCCAGACGTAGTGCTGCTGGTTCTTTCTATGATGTTGCTTTCAAGCTCATTGTCGCTTGCATTTGTTCTTGCATGCTTGACATCTTTTCTTTCTTTGATTTGTTCCTTTCTCTTACGTGAAGCATCTTCTTCTGTTTTATCGGTTGTTTCATGTGTATTCCTGCATCTCTTACTCCTTTTTTGTTGGAGTTGTTGTTTCCTCCTGATAATAGCTTCTCTAGCTTCTTTTGTAAGTTGGCCTGCTGATTTTGTTGCGCATTGTCCCTGCATTTCTGCAACGGATATTCTTTTAGCAATATAGTATAATATAGTTGAATTCTAATTTATGCATAATGTCGTCAAGAGGCTAACAATATATGCAATAAATAGGAGATGCTGGCTGCATGGCGACAACCTATAATACTTATCGATCATGCTTTCGTGATTACTGTGTTTTGTGGTTTGAGCTGTGGTGTATGGCATTATTGGAGTGACAGTGTGCTTGTTTCTCAGTGAGCGACAATTGTTCCATAGGAATTACTAAGGCAAAGTACTCTCTAAAATAATTATTAGCAATATCGTAAAGTTATTAGGTTCTGCAATATTAACAAAGGTAAATATTTGAAATGTATATGTTAGAAATGTACAAAAAAATTAGTGTGCATTACATGAAGATTGTAAAATCTCAATGATATACCTGATAATGTTTTCTTGTCTTTGTTTTTCTAATTTTGTAAAGCTTCACACGCATGTGCTAATTATTGTCGTAATTGTATCTTTGCTGCAAAGCAAATCCTGTAGCGATCCAGGAAAATATTTTATACCATGTACAAATTATTAGAGCATATATTTTTATTGCTGCAATGACTTTATCAGTCCGTGAGTCACTTTTAGTTCATCACAGAAGTTGGTACTATTTTCTCAAAGAAAATAAAGTTTATGTGAAGAGCCAAGGCAAGACATGTGTGTGTGTCTATATATGTAAAAATTAGGAGGTTGCTTTGAACCGGTGGTAAGTATTAGTTTTCCACGGAAAGAATTTACCTTCTAATCTGAAGTGTGGCAAGGCTGATTTGTGTGCAACTTCTTCCAGCGATTCAATGCAGGTCGATTCTGAGATGATACGATCCCTTGGTTAATCGACGAAGTGTATGTTCCTACAATTTAAGAGCAGTACGCTAACGTGCTCGTATCAGCCTATTCGATAAGGAGTAGGAATCGAATTCATAAAGATTACGGTATAGAGAGAAAATTTCCAAACCCAGAGAAAAATTCCAAAGCCAACATACACCACGTATGAAGCCTATTTAGGCCCAACAGTTTTGATGCAGGCCCATTTAGACCACCCGTATAAACAACCCGTGCAGGTATCATCTCGTGTAAAATCTTCTTGTTGGGTAAAAACTCTTCTCTCGCAGCTTATTCGATCCCCACCAGCATCCTTATCCATCCGCATGCAGCACCTCTTCCGATTAGCTGCTGTTGAAGATTTCGTTCCTCGCCACCACAGAACCAATTCCCAATCCATCTCCACTTCTCCATTCATTTCTTTGAATCTCTTCCATTCTTGGCGCGAGTGGTGGTTGCTTGGAGTCTGCAGACGCATTCGTTTTGTTGGATGTGGATCCTTGAAGACCTCGTCGAGTCCGGCGGAGTGGCCATGGGGAGTAGTAGGGAAAACACGGGGCTGCACTGCTCAATCTCCTCATGGCCGGCGGCTAAGCCATGGCAGATTTGCTGTAGTTTGGCCTCATCTAGGAGGCTGTGTGGGAACCAATTGGTGGGAACTCACCAAGTCGCCTCTTGATGATGAATTGTTGGATCGACATCCGAGTGCAGGGCCAGAGTTTGGGTTTGCTAATATTGTCCTCATAGGTATTAAAGTGGCAATGGTGAAACCTTAGTATAAGTAGATTGTGGAATACTGAATAGCAGCACACCGTAGTGAGATCTTGGCCTTCTCATTTCTGGTGCTGTCAGACTACTACCACATGTAAGTGCCAACTGATGATATGCATCATATGTAATGAAGATTATTTCTTGTACTTTATTTGTAGCAGTGTTGTACTACATAGTATTTTAATTTGCTCTTAGCAAGAAATAATCTATTCATGATGCCTTTTCTTTTAAAAAAGGCTTTATGAACCTAAAGTGCATGTCTGAATGTATTTCTAAAAGTTACAATATGAATTGCTTTTGATAGTGTTGTATCGATGTTTTTCGTGATATTTTAGTTTTTGAAAAACCTTTTTTGAAAATTAGTTTGATGGATTATTCTGCTATTGGTAATTAGATTACCTTTTGTGTGTTAATATGTCACCTTGGATAGTAATCTGGGTATAGGTTTGTTGGGCAGAAGCTTACATATTGAATTTTCTCAAGTAACTTCTGGTCACCCTATCAAGTAACTGAGAAACAATCTTCCAGTTGCCAACAATTTTTAGTGACCTAAGCAATTAATGTGATTTGATATTATATTTGCTTTGCTGCTAAGTCTGAATGTGGGAACTTTGTTTTTGGTCAGAATTGTGCCGCCGGGCAAAGCTAGCGTTATGTACATATCCGGTTGTGCTATGAAGTTACTGAAGCAAGGTATATTCATGTCTATTGTGTTGGCCCCATATTGATTTGCCAAAGTGAATCCTAATGCGTCAATCTCTGGTCTTGTAGTATGTTCCTATCTATTGTGATGTCCTTGTACTGATTTGGATACAATAGCATGTATATAAAGGAAACTACATGAAGACAGTTTTCGATCTGTTTTAGACTAAGAACATCGCTAACATCCACTCCCTCAATCTAATACGTATCCTTGCTATCCTGGTTGATGTCAAGTACTCTTACTTATCTTGGTCGATACAAATAGATTGCCATAATATTTATTTCATAAGCTACTAATCCAAATATTATCTAGACAGGATCCTTGTTCTTCTCGGCCTTGCTTTTCGTACGTCATCTTCATCTTCAGGCACTGTATTTTTGGCTTTGGCTTTAACTTGTTTCTTGTTCTCACTGACAGCTTTTTTCTTTTGTTCTGGCAAATTCGTCTTAGTGCATTCATCCTCTGAGTCATCTGAGGATATTACAACAGATCTCAGTCTCCTTTTATTGCCACTACGGAGCTGACGTGATGACGATGATGATCTTTTGCCTTGATGCTTGTCTTTGGTTAATGTGGATTCATTGCTGTCACATGGCTCCTCTTTCACAGGCACCAGTTTGCAGGAAGGTGAAACTTTATTATTCTGTGACTGCATACATATACATTTTCAAAATAAGACACATCTCTAAAATTTGAAGTTTGTATCGTCAAAAAGTCAATCACCTTTTTATCTGGCATGTTCTGCTTCTTCGTTAACATAGTGTCTACATCATCATCCATCAATTCCTGTGCAACAAATGTAATATGAATTGGTTAAGGAATTCTAAAGATGGTACTTTATATTTTTGAAACAAAGGTAATGAAACTTTTACCTCCTCGGCTTTATCGTTCAAATAGAGCATCTCAAGCCTATCATCGAGCACAAATGTTCTCTTTACTGCATAGTTTTGTGTGCCAAATGTGAGATTACTATCACTGAGCTTGAATCGAAATATTAATTTTTTCCACATAATTGTTGAATAATCTTTGGGGCTTCTTCTGTTTTCCCATCTAGTGAGTCCAGCAAGTCGATGCGATGTATTAAGCAATCTTGCAGCCTCCTCGTCAAATAAAGTGCAACTTGTAGTAGATGTATGATCACTAATTTGGAGTCGAATACGATACCTAACATACCATTCATGTTAGTGGAGAGTAAATATAATATAACACTTACTGCTTATATTTAAGTAATATAATATGCTTACCGAGGTGTGACATTTTCTGGATATATACCACAACTCTTGCAATAATACTTGTCGGTTTCCTTGATAACCATTTTGGGACAGTTATCACATGACATGTACCACCATTGAATATTTTCTTGCAACCGATCTACTATAGCTATTGTCGTGAACACAAAATCCTGAAAACAATCAGCGTTAGCATTGGGGTAGGGGTGGGGGATTAAGTGACATATATAAATTCAAAATGGTTCCATTGTTACTAATATTGAACAAATTGTCAATGCAGGTCTTAACTCGTTCTCGCAAAAATTGATGATAGCCTTTATTGAAACTCCATGAATTACCTGGTCTTGCGGTTTTCGTGCCTCATTTTAGTAAGTTCTTGCAATGTTCTCCGCTTTGTAAAACATTTGTTCTTCTAGAGTTCCCTGATTACTTCTATCTATACTCATCATTTTTGGTAAGGTTACTTGTGTTGAGTCCCTGCACATATATAAAACAAATAATAATATGTACAATCGTGAATCAACATGAGCCACTATTCATGAGTGGGAATTTTTAATTGGTAGTGTTTCATACCTTTCAAGAAGTTCTTGTGCTTCGGTATATCCAGATCTATATATATTCTGGTGGCAATTTGGTTGACTTTAGGCACAAACCAATTTAATTAACCAATTAGAATTTGTAAATGATAAGAGTAGCATCTAAGATTTATGGACTTACCATTGAATCTCTGCACCATCGTTGATGTAATAATAATGACAGTTTGGCTGCCAATTACATCCTCGGTCAAAAATAAGCAAACTTTCCCCATAACGTGATTCTGATTTTATCACCCTAAAGAATTTAATTAGAAGTTATTGTTAATCACATGGGGTAGGCGTAGTTAAATTTCAGACATGCATATGCATATGCACTTACTCCGCATTAGTATTTCAATCTCATGGATATATGAAGGTTGTGGGCTCTTTTTTGTTATTCTTGTCTCCACGGGCTTCATTTTGTTAGAAGTCCAATGACATCTGTTTATTTGGAAATTATAGTAATATAAAAATTAGAAATATCAATTATTTGGAAGCCATAATTACAACTATAAACATACCTGAGCATTGTGTATCTTTTCCTGCCCTTTCTTCAAGTGTCTCCATGGTAGCAAACTCAAGCAATAGTCCGAAAAACTTCGGAGATCCTTTTATCTCCTTTACCTTTGTATTGTATGCAAAAATATTTTAATTTCATTGCTCACTGGCCTATATTTTGTGGATTCCACAACCTTAAAATTACTGAATCCATAAATAGACTTCTCATTGATCTTTGATTTAAAAGTGTCTATTAGATTCTTCCATATAGTAGCATGAATTGTTTCACCCTATAAAACAAACAATTATGGTTAGTAACTGTTGCTTAATCTGAAAAAAATCCAATTAACTATATTGAAAAACGGACCTGCTCATCCATGAGTATCATATCTAGGCTAATAATCTCATCGGTAGTAGGATTAACTGAATCCCAAATCCTCATTACTTTCACTTGAATGTTCCAGTTCTGTCCCCTTGTAGTTAAGTCACTCAACTTTCTGTATGCCATAGTTTTATGTCTTCAAAGTTAATCGGAAACAATTAGCCAATGGATATAGTATTTATGAAGATCCTATCCATAAAAAAAGGTTGTTAAATAACAATTACCAAGTCTGATGATTCAACCTAGAAGTGCTTTGTCGTCACTTCTTCCGACGTCGATAGGAGCAGATGGGCGTGGCTTTGTCGGATGTCGGCGGGCTTTGGTATGACTTCGCTGGACGTCAAGCGAAGCAGTTGGAGATGACTTCTCGTCGAAGCAGTTGGAGATGACTTCTCGTCGTGCTACCTATGTCGACTTCAAGCTGTGTGGACGACGAGGCATGTATTTCGTCTGGTGTGTTTTAAGACGTGGTGGTCGTCGATTTCTAATTGTTTGGTGCGTGCTTCGTGGCCATTGCACTTGTTTATATGGGTTGAGGTGGCTGGGTTGAGGTGGCGAGACCGTGTGGGAATCTTATACGTATTCGTTCCTCTCTTGGAACTTTTATCACGTGAGGTCTGGTGGGTGTCCTTATTTGTTTAGGTTTCTTATTTAATTAGGTTTGACGACTATTTTTGCTTATCCTTGACCCATTGATGGAAATATTCTATTTTTGTTTTTGTGTCTTACCATGAGGATAATTCAGGCTAGTTGATGTCACAATGGACACACTATATTTGTATACGTGACGTGTTATACTACTTGTGTGGGTCGGTCTGTGATATGCACTACACGTGATGGAACATGGATGTGTTGGTCCGTTCTATGCACGTACACGTGACAACACAACTTATCTTGTTTACGCGTTTATGTTAAATCAAGGCCGTTAATATTACAATCTAACGGATTAGATAATTTTAACTTATGTGGATGAATGTGGTGGCTTATTTTACTTCTGTTTTAATTATATAATAGATAGTCCAAGAAATGGGCCAGAATCGGCCAAAACTGTGAGTGTTGATGACCTACACGTGAACGCACCCCTGGCTTTGTTGATCGTGGAAATCACTCCGGGACCCAAAAGTAGTGAGTAATAGTTCATGAAACGGGCCAGAATCGGTTAAAACTTTGAGTGTTGATGAGACACGTAAGCGCACCTTGGCGTTCAATAACTATGGAAATCGTTTCGGGACCCCAAAACGGGCCAGAATTGGCCAAAACTGTGAGTATTGACGACTGACACGTAAACGCACCCCTAGGATCGCTTTGGGACCCTAAAACGGTGAGTAATAGTGCACGAAACGGACTAGAATCGGCCAAAATTGTGAGTGTTGATGAACCACACGTAAACGCACCTTGGCGTTCAACAACTATGAAAATCGCTTCGGGACCGTAAACTGTGAGTAATAGTCCACAAAATGGGCCAGAATTGGCCAAAACTGTGAGTGTTGATGACCGACATGTAAGTGCACCCTGGGGTTCGTTAATCATGGATATCACCCGCAGCCCAAAACAGTGAGTAATAGTCCACTAAGCGGGCCAGAATCTGCCAAAACTGTGAGTGTTTATGACCGACACGTAAACGCACTCCGGGGTTCTTTAATTGTGGAAATCACTCCGGGACCCCATAACGGTGAGTAATAGTCCAAGAAACGGGCTAGAATCGGCCAAAACCGCGAGTGTTGATGACCGGCACATAAGCGCGCCCCGGGGTCCGTTAATCGTGGAAATCACTCCGGCAGCCCAAAATAGTGAGTAATAGTCCACGAAATAGGCCAGAATCAGCCAAAACCGCAAGTGGTTATGACCAACACGTAAGCGTGACTCGGGGTTCGTTAATCGTGGAAATCACTCCGGCAGCCCAGAACAGTGAGTAATAGTCCATGGAATGGGCCAGAATTGGCCAAAACTGTGAGTGTTGATGACCGACATGTAAGCGCACCCCGGGGTTTGTTAATCGTGGTAATCACTCCGGGAGCCCAAAACAGTGAGTAATAGTCCACGAAACAGGCCAGAATCGGCCAAACCCGCAAGTGTTGATGACCGACACGTAAGCGCACCCCAGGGTTCGTTAATCGTGGAAATCACTATGGGACCCCAAAACAGTGAGTAATAGTCCACGAAACGGGCCAGAATCGGCAAAACTGTGAGTGTTGATGACCTACATGTAAACGCACCCCTGGGTTTGTTGATCGTGGAAATCACTCCGGGACCCCAAAGTAGTGAGTAATAGTTCATGAAACGGGCCAGAATCGGTTAAAACTTTGAGTGTTGATGAGACACGTAAGCGCACCTTGGCGTTCAATAACTATGGAAATCGTTTCGGGACCCCAAAACGGGCCAGAATTGGCCAAAACTGTGAGTGTTGACGACTGACACGTAAACGCACCCCTGGATCGCTTTGGGACCCTAAAACGGTGAGTAATAGTGCACGAAACGGACCAGAATCGGCTAAAACTGTGAGTGTTGATGACCCACACGTAAACGCACCTTGGCGTTCAACAACTATGGAAATCGCTTCGGGACCGTAAACGGTGAGTAATAGTTCACGAAATGGGCCAGACTTGGCCAAAACTGTGAGTGTTGATGACCGACACGTAAGTGCACCCTAGGGTTCGTTAATCATGGTAATTACTCTGGGAGCCCAAAACAGTGAGTAATTGTCCATGAAACGGTCCAGAATCGGCTAAAACCGCAGTGTTGATGACCGACGCGTAAACACACCTTGGGGTTCGACAACTATGGAAATCGCTTCGGAACCCCTAAACGGTGAGTAATAGTCCACGAAACGGGTCAGAATTGGCCAAAACTGTGATTGTTGACCACGGACACGTAAAGGCACCCCGAGGATTGTCAATCTTGGAAATCACTCCCGGACCCCAAAGCTGTGAGTAATAATCCAAGAAACATGACAGAATCGGCCAAAACCGCGAGTGTTGATGACCGACATGTAAGTGCACCCCGGGGTTCGTTAATCATGGATATCACTCCGGCAGCCCAAAACAGTGAGTAATAGTCCACGAAACAGGCCAGAATCGGCCAAACCCGCAAGTGTTGATGACCGACACGTAAGCGCACCCCAGGGTTCGTTAATCGTGGAAATCACTATGGGACCCCAAAACAGTGAGTAATAGTCCACGAAACGGGCCAGAATCGGCAAAACTGTGAGTGTTGATGACCTACATGTAAACGCACCCCTGGGTTTGTTGATCGTGGAAATCACTCCGGGACCCCAAAGTAGTGAGTAATAGTTCATGAAACGGGCCAGAATCGGTTAAAACTTTGAGTGTTGATGAGACACGAAGCGCACTTTGGCGTTCAATAACTATGGAAATCGTTTCGGGACCCCAAAACGGGCCAGAATTGGCCAAAACTGTGAGTGTTGACGACTGACACGTAAACGCACCCCTGGGATCGCTTTGGGACCCTAAAACGGTGAGTAATAGTGCACGAAACGGACCAGAATCGGCTAAAACTGTGAGTGTTGATGACCCACACGTAAACGCACCTTGGCGTTCAACAACTATGGAAATCGCTTCGGGACCGTAAACGGTGAGTAATAGTTCACGAAATGGGCCAGACTTGGCCAAAACTGTGAGTGTTGATGACCGACACGTAAGTGCACCCCAGGGTTCGTTAATCATGGTAATTACTCTGGGAGCCCAAAACAGTGAGTAATTGTCCATGAAACGGTCCAGAATCGGCTAAAACCGCAGTGTTGATGACCGACGCGTAAACACACCTTGGGGTTCGACAACTATGGAAATCGATTCGGAACCCCTAAACGGTGAGTAATAGTCCACGAAACGGGTCAGAATTGGCCAAAACTGTGATTGTTGACCACGGACACGTAAAGGCACCCCGAGGATTGTCAATCTTGGAAATCACTCCCGGACCCCAAAGCTGTGAGTAATAATCCAAGAAACATGACAGAATCGGCCAAAACCGCGAGTGTTGATGACCGACATGTAAGTGCACCCGGGTTCGTTAATCATGGATATCACTCCGGCAGCCCAAAACAGTGAGTAATAGTCCACGAAACGGGCCAGAATCTGCCAAAACTGTGAGTGTTTATGACCGACACGTAAACGCACTCCGGGGTTCTTTAATTGTGAAAATCACTCCGGGACCCCAAAACAGTGAGTAATAGTCCAAGAAACGGGCCAGAATCGGCCAAAACTGTGATTGTTGATGACCTACACGTGAACGCACCCCTGGCTTTGTTGATCGTGGAAATCACTCCGGGACCCCAAAGTAGTGAGTAATAGTTCATGAAACGGGCCAGAATCGGTTAAAACTTTGAGTGTTGATGAGACACGTAAGCGCACCTTGGCGTTCAATAACTATGGAAATCGTTTCGGGACCCCAAAACGGGCCAGAATTGGCCAAAACTGTGAGTATTGACGACTGACACGTAAACGCACCCCTGGGATCGCTTCGGGACCGTAAACTGTGACTAATAGTCCACAAAATGGGCCAGAATTGGCCAAAACTGTGAGTGTTGATGACCGACACGTAAGTGCACCCCAGGGTTCGTTAATCATGGTAATTACTCTGGGAGCCCAAAACAGTGAGTAATTGTCCATGAAACGGTCCAGAATCGGCCAAAACCGCAGTGTTGATGACCGACACATAAACACACCTTGGGGTTCGACAACTATGGAAATCGCTTTGGAACCCCTAAACGGTGAGTAATAGTCCACGAAACGGGTCAGAATTGGCAAAAACTGTGATTGTTAACCACGGACACATAAAGGCACCCTGGGGATTGTCAATCTTGGAAATCACTCCCGGACCCCAAAACTGTGAGTAATAGTCCAAGAAACAGGACAGACTCGGCCAAAACCGCGAGTGTTGATGACCGACATATAAGTGCACCCCGGGGTTCGTTAATCAAGGATATCACTCCGGCAGCCCAAAACAGTGAGTAATAGTCCACGAAACGGGCCAGAATCGGCCAAAACTGTGAGTGTTTATGACCGACACGTAAACGCACTCCGGGGTTCTTTAATTGTGGAAATCACTCCGGGACCCCAAAACAGTGAGTAGTAGTCCAAGAACGGGCTAGAATCGCCAAAACGCGAGTGTTGATGACCGACACATAACGCGCCCGGGGTTCGTTAATCGTGGAAATCACTCCAGCAGCCCAAAACAGTGAGTAATAGTCCATGAAATGGGCCAGAATTGGCCGAAACTGTGAGTGTTGTTGACCGACATGTAAGCGCACCCCGGGGTTTGTTAATCGTGGTAATCACTCCGGAGCCCAAAACTATGAGTAATAGTCCACGAAACAGGCCAGAATCGCCAAAACCGCAAATGTTGATGACCGACACGTAAGCGCACCTGTGGTTCCTTAATCGTGGTAATCACTTCGGGACCCCAAAACAGTGAGTAATAGTCCACGATACGGGCCAGAATCGGCCAAAACTGTGAGTGCTGATGACCTACACGTAAACGCACCCAGGGTTTGTTAATCATGGAAATCACCCGGGACCCCAAAATAGTGAGTAATAGTTCGCGAAACGGGCGAATCGGTTAAAACTTTGAGTGTTGATGAGACACGAAGCGCACCTTTGCGCTCAATAACTATGGAAATCGCCGACCCCAAAGCGGGCCAGAATTGGCCAAAACTGTGAGTGTTGACGACTGACACGTAAACGCACCTCTGGGATCGCTTTGGGACCTTAAACGGTGAGTAATAGTGTACGAAACGGACCAGAATCAGCCAAAATTGTGAGTGTTGATGACCAACACGTAAACGCACCTTGGCGTTCAACAACTATGGAAATCGCCGGGACCGTAAACGGTGAGTAATAGTCCACAAAATGGGCCGAATTGGCCAAAATCGTGAGTGTTGATGACCGACACGTAAGTGCACCCGGGTTCGTTAATCATGGTAATTACTCGAAGCCCAAAACAGTGAGTAATTGTCCATGAAACGTCCAGAATCGCCAAAACCGCAGTGTTGATGACCGACACGTAACACACCTTGGGGTTCGACAACTATGGAAATCGCCGGAACCCCTAAACGGTGAGTAATAGTCCACGAAACGGGTCAGAATTGGCCAAAACTGTGATTATTGACCACGGACACGTAAAGGCACCCCGGGGATTGTCAATCTTGGAAATCACTCCCGGACCCCAAAACTGTGAGTAATAGTCCATGAAATGGGCCAGAATTGGCAAAAACCGTGAGTGTTGATGACCGACATGTAAGTTCACCCCGGGGTTCGTTAATCATGGATATCACTCCGGCAGCCAAAAACAGTGAGTAATAGTCCACAAAAAAGGCCAGAATCTGCCAAAACTGTGAGTCTTTATGACCGACACGTAAACGCACTACGGGGTTCTTTAATTGTGGAAATCACTCCGGGACCCTAAAACAGTGAGTAATAGTCCAAGAAACGGGCTAGAATCGGCCAAAACTGCGAGTGTTGATGACCGACACGTAAGCGTGCCCCGGGGTTGGTTAATCGTGGATATCACTCCGGCAGCCCAAAACAGTAAGTAATAGTCCATGAAATGGGCCAGAATTGGCCTAAACTGTGAGTGTTGATGACCGACATGTAAGCGCACCCCGGGGTTTGTTAATCGTGGTAATCACTCCGGGAGCCCAAAACTGTGAGTAATAGTCCACGAAACAGGCCGAAATCGCCAAAACCGCAAATGTTGATGACCGACACGTAAGCGCACCCAGGGTTCGTTAATCGTGGTAATCACTTCGGGACCCCAAAACAGTGAGTAATAGTCCACGATACGGGCCAGAATCGGCCAAAACTGTGAGTGCTGATGACCTACACGTAAACGCACCCACGGGTTTGTTAATCATGGAAATCACCCGGACCCCAAAATAGTGAGTAATAGTTCGCGAAGCGGGCCGAATCGGTTAAAACTTTGAGTGTTGATGAGACACGTAGCGAACCTTTGCGCTCAATAACTATGGAAATCGCCTCGGGACCCCAAAACGGGCCAGAATTGGCCAAAACTGTGAGTGTTGACGACTGACACGTAAACGCACCCCTGGGATCGCTTTGGGACCTTAAACGGTGAGTAATAGTGTACGAAACGGACCAGAATCAGCCAAAATTGTGAGTGTTGATGACCAACACGTAAACGCACCTTGGCGTTCAACAACTATGGAAATCGCTTCGGGACCGTAAACGGTGAGTAATAGTCCACAAAATGGGCCAGAATTGGCCAAAACTGTGAGTGTTGATGACCGACACGTAAGTGCACCCCGGGGTTCGTTAATCATGGTAATTACTCTGGAAGCCCAAAACAGTGAGTAATTGTCCATGAAACGGTCCAGAATCGGCCAAAACCGCAGTGTTGATGACCGACACGTAACACACCTTGGGGTTCGACAACTATGGAAATCGCTTCGGAACCCCTAAACGGTGAGTAATAGTCCACGAAACGGGTCAGAATTGGCCAAAACTGTGATTATTGACCACGGACACGTAAAGGCACCCCGGGGATTGTCAATCTTGGAAATCACTCCCGGACCCCAAAACTGTGAGTAATAGTCCATGAAATGGGCCAGAATTGGCAAAAACCGCGAGTGTTGATGACCGACATGTAAGTTCACCCCGGGGTTCGTTAATCATGGATATCACTCCGGCAGCCAAAAACAGTGAGTAATAGTCCACAAAAAGGCCAGAATCTGCCAAAACTGTGAGTCTTTATGACCGACACGTAAACGCACTACGGGGTTCTTTAATTGTGGAAATCACTCCGGGACCCTAAAACAGTGAGTAATAGTCCAAGAAACGGGCTAGAATCGGCCAAAACTGCGAGTGTTGATGACCGACACGTAAGCGTGCCCCGGGGTTGGTTAATCGTGGATATCACTCCGGCAGCCCAAAACAGTAAGTAATAGTCCATGAAATGGGCCAGAATTAGCCTAAACTGTGAGTGTTGATGATGACATGTAAGCGCACCGGGGTTTGTTAATCGTGGTAATCACTCCGGAGCCCAAAACGTGAGTAATAGTCCACGAAACAGGCCAGAATCGGCCAAAACCGCAAATGTTGATGACCGACACGTAAGCGCACCCAGGGTTCGTTAATCGTGGTAATCACTTCGGGACCCCAAAACAGTGAGTAATAGTCCACGATACGGGCCAGAATCGGCCAAAACTGTGAGTGCTGATGACCTACACGTAAACGCACCCCTGGGTTTGTTAATCATGGAAATCACTCCGGGACCCCAAAATAGTGAGTAATAGTTCATGAAACGGGCCGGAATCGGTTAAAACTTTCTGTGTTGATGAGACACGTAAGCGCACCTTTGCGTTCAATAACTATGGAAATCGCTTCGGGACCCCAAAACGGGCCAGAATTGGCCAAAACTGTGAGTGTTGACGACTGACACGTAAACGCACCCCTGGGATCGCTTTGGGACCCTAAAACGTTGAGTAATAGTGTACGAAACGGACCAGAATCAGCCAAAATTGTGAGTGTTGATGACCAACACGTAAACGCACCTTGGCGTTCAACAACTATGGAAATCGCTTCGGGACCGTAAATGGTGAGTACTAGTCCAGAAAATTGGCCAGAATTGGCCAAAACTGTGAGTGTTGATGACCGACACGTAAGTGCACCCCGAGGTTCGTTAATCATGGTAATTACTCGAAGCCCAAAACAGGAGTAATTGTCCATGAACGGTCCAGAATCGCCAAAACCGCAGTGTTGATGACCGACACGTAACACACCTTGGGGTTCGACAACTATGGAAATCGCCGAACCCCTAAACAGTGAGTAATAGTCCACGAAACGGGTCAGAATTGGCCAAAACTGTGATTATTGACCACGGACACGTAAAGGCACCCCGGGGATTGTCAATCTTGGAAATCACTCCCGGACCCCAAAACTGTGAGTAATAGTCCATGAAATGGGCCAGAATTGGCAAAAACCGCGAGTGTTGATGACCGACATGTAAGTTCACCCCGGGGTTCGTTAATCATCGATATCACTCCGGCAGCCAAAAACAGTGAGTAATAGTCCACAAAACAGGCCACAATCTGCCAAAACTGTGAGTCTTTATGACCGACACGTAAACGCACTACGGGGTTCTTTAATTGTGGAAATCACTCCGGGACCCTAAAACAGTGAGTAATAGTCCAAGAAACGGGCTAGAATCGGCCAAAACTGCGAGTGTTGATGACCGACACGTAAGCGTGCCCCGGGGTTGGTTAATCGTGGATATCACTCCGGCAGCCCAAAACAGTAAGTAATAGTCCATGAAATGGGCCAGAATTGGCCTAAACTGTGAGTGTTTATGACCGACATGTAAGCGCACCCCGGGGTTTGTTAATCGTGGTAATCACTCCGGGAGCCCAAAACTGTGAGTAATAGTCCACGAAACAGGCCAGAATCGGCCAAAACCGCAAATGTTGATGACCGACACGTAAGCGCACCCAAGGCTCGTTAATCGTGGTAATCACTTCGGGACCCCAAAACAGTGAGTAATAGTCCACGATACGGGCCAGAATCGGCCAAAACTGTGAGTGTTGATGACCTACACGTAAACGCACCCCCGGTTTGTTGATCGTGGAAATCACTCCGGGACCCCAAAATAATGAGTAATAGTTCATGAAACGGGCCAGAATCGGTTAAAACTTTGAGTGTTGATGAGACACGTAAGCGCACCTTGGCGCTCAATAACTATGGAAATCGCCGACCCCAAAGCGGGCCGAATTGGCCAAAACTGTGAGTGTTGACGACTGACACGTAAACGCACCCCTGGGATCGCTTTGGGACCCTAAAACGGTGAGTAATAGTGCACGAAACGGAACAGAATCGGCCAAAATTGAGAGTGTTGATGACCAACACGTAAACGCACCTTGGCGTTCAACAACTATGGAAATCGCTTCGGGACCGTAAACGGTGAGTAATAGTCCACGAAATGGGTCGAATTGGACAAAACTGTGATTGTTGACGACGGACACGTAAGTGCACCAAGGGTTCGTTAATCATGGTAATTACTCTGGGAGCCCAAAACAGTGAGTAATTTTCCATGAAACGGTCCAGAATCGGCCAAAACCGCAGTGTTGATGACCGACACATAAACACACCTTGGGGTTCGACAACTATGGAAATCGCTTTGGAACCCCTAAACGGTGAGTAATAGTCCACGAAACGGGTCAGAATTGGCAAAAACTGTGATTGTTGACCACAGACACATAAAGGCACCCTGGGGATTGTCAATCTTGGAAATCACTCCCGGACCCCAAAACTGTGAGTAATAGTCCAAGAAACAGGACAGGCTCGGCCAAAACCGCGAGTGTTGATGACCGACATATAAGTGCACCCCGGGGTTCGTTAATCAAGGATATCACTCCGGCAGCCCAAAACAGTGAGTAATAGTCCACGAAACGGGCCAGAATCTGCCATAACTGTGAGTGTTTATGACCGACACGTAAACGCACTCCGGGGTTCTTTAATTGTGGAAATCACTCCGGGACCCCAAAACAGTGAGTAATAGTCCAAGAAACGGGCTAGAATCGGCCAAAACCGCGAGTGTTGATGACCGACACATAACCGCGCCCCGGGGTTCGTTAATCGTGGAAATCACTCCGGCAGCCCAAAACAGTGAGTAATAGTCCATGAAATGGGCCAGAATTGGCCAGAACTGTGAGTGTTGATGACCGACATGTAAGCGCACCCCGGGGTTTGTTAATCGTGGTAATCACTCCGGGAGCCCAAAACTGTGAGTAATAGTCCACGAAACAGGCCAGAATCGGCCAAAACCGCAAATGTTGATGACCGACACGTAAGCGCACCCTAGGGTTCGTTAATCGTGGTAATCACTTCGGGACCCCAAAACAGTGAGTAATAGTCCATGATACGGGCCAGAATCGGCCAAAACTGTGAGTGTTGATGACCTACACGTAAACGCACCCCTGGGTTTGTTAATCATGGAAATCACTCCGGGACCCCAAAATATTGAGTAATAGTTCATGAAACGGGCCGGAATCGGTTAAAACTTTGAGTGTTGATGAGACACGTAAGCGCACCTTTGCGTTCAATAACTATGGAAATCGCTTCGGGACCCCAAAAGGGTCCAGAATAGGCCAAAACTGTGAGTGTTGACGACTGACACGTAAACGCACCCCTGGGATCGCTTTGGGACCCTAAAACGGTGAGTAATAGTGTACGAAACGGACCAGAATCAGCCAAAATTGTGAGTGTTGATGACCAACACGTAAACGCACCTTGGCGTTCAACAACTATGGAAATCGCTTCGGGACCGTAGACGGTGAGTAATAGTCCATAAAATGGGCCAGAATTGGCCAAAACTGTGAGTGTTGATGACCGACACGTAAGTGCACCCCGGGGTTCGTTAATCATGGTAATTACTCGGAAGCCCAAAACAGGAGTAATTGTCCATGAACGGTCCAGAATCGCCAAAACCGCAGTGTTGATGACCGACACGTAACACACCTTGGGGTTCGACAACTATGGAAATCGCCGAACCCCTAAACGGTGAGTAATAGTCCACGAAACGGGTCGAATTGGCCAAAACTGTGATTATTGACCACGGACACGTAAAGGCACCCCGGGATTGTCAATCTTGGAAATCACTCCGGACCCCAAAACTGTGAGTAATAGTCCATGAAATGGGCCAGAATTGGCAAAACCGCGAGTGTTGATGACCGACATGTAAGTTCACCCGGTTCGTTAATCATGGATATCACTCGCAGCCAAAAACAGTGAGTAATAGTCCACAAAAAGGCCAGAATCTGCCAAAACTGTGAGTCTTTATGACCGACACGTAAACGCACTCACGGGTTCTTTAATTGTGGAAATCACCCGGACCCTAAAACAGTGAGTAATAGTCCAAGAAACGGGCTAGAATCGCCAAAACTGCGAGTGTTGATGACCGACACGTAAGCGCGCCGAGGTTGGTTAATCGTGGATATCACTCCGCAGCCCAAAACAGTAAGTAATAGTCCATGAAATGGGCCAGAATTGGCCTAAACTGTGAGTGTTGATGACCGACATGTAAGCGCACCGGGGTTTGTTAATCGTGGTAATCACTCCGGAGCCCAAAACTGTGAGTAATAGTCCACGAAACAGGCCGAATCGCCAAAACCGCAAATGTTGATGACCGACACGTAAGCGCACCTAGGGTTCGTTAATCGTGGTAATCACTTCGGGACCCCAAAACAGTGAGTAATAGTCCACGATACGGGCCAGAATCGGCCAAAACTGTGAGTGCTGATGACCTACACGTAAACGCACCCCTGGGTTTGTTAATCATGGAAATCACTCCGGGACCCCAAAATAGTGAGTAATAGTTCATGAAACGGGCCGGAATCGGTTAAAACTTTCGTGTTGATGAGACACGAAGCGCACCTTGCGTTCATTAACTATGGAAATCGCCGACCCCAAACGGGCCGAATAGGCCAAAACTGTGAGTGTTGACGATCGACACGTAAACGCACCCACAGGATCGCTTTGGGACCCTAAAGCGTTCAGTAATAGTGTACAAACGGACCAGAATCAGCCAAAATTGTGAGTGTTGATGACCAACACGTAAACGCACCTTGGCGTTCAACAACTATGGAAATCGCTTCGGGACCGTAAACGGTGAGTAATAGTCCAGAAAATGGGCCAGAATTGGCCAAAACTGTGATTGTTGATGACCGACACGTAAGTGCACCCCGGGGTTCGTTAATCATGGTAATTACTCTGGAAGCCCAAAACAGTGAGTAATTGTCCATGAAACGGTCCAGAATTGGCCAAAACCGCAGTGTTGATGACCGACACGTAACACACCTTGGGGTTCGACAACTATGGAAATCGCCGAACCCTAAACGGTGAGTAATAGTCCACGAAACGGGTCGAATTGGCCAAAACTGTGATTATTGACCACGGACACGTAAGGGCACCCCGGGGATTGTCAATCTTGGAAATCACTCCCGGACCCCAAAACTGTGAGTAATAGTCCATGAAATGGGCCAGAATTGGCAAAAACCGCGAGTGTTGATGACCGACATGTAAGTTCACCCCGGGGTTCGTTAATCATGGATATCACTCCGGCAGCCAAAAAAAAGTGAGTAATAGTCCACAAAAAGGCCGAATCTGCCAAAACTGTGAGTCTTTATGACCGACACGTAAACGCACTACGGGGTTCTTTAATTGTGGAAATCACTCCGGGACCCTAAAACAGTGAGTAATAGTCCAAGAAACGGGCTAGAATCGGCCAAAACTGCGAGTGTTGATGACCGACACGTAAGCGTGCCCCGGGGTTGGTTAATCGTGGATATCACTCCGGCAGCCCAAAACAGTAAGTAATAGTCCATGAAATGGGCCAGAATTGGCCTAAACTGTGAGTGTTGATGACCGACATGTAAGCGCACCCCGGGGTTTGTTAATCGTGGTAATCACCCGGAGCCCAAAACTGTGAGTAATAGTCCACGAAACAGGCCGAATCGCCAAAACCGCAAATGTTGATGACCGACACGTAAGCGCACCTGGGTTCGTTAATCGTGGTAATCACCGGACCCCAAAACAGTGAGTAATAGTCCACGATACGGGCCAGAATCGCCAAAACTGTGAGTGCCGATGACCTACACGTAAACGCACCGGGTTTGTTAATCATGGAAATCACCCGGACCCCAAAATAGTGAGTAATAGTTCATGAAACGGGCCGAATCGGTTAAAACTTTCGTGTTGATGAGACACGAAGCGCACCTTTGCGCTCAATAACTATGGAAATCGCTTCGGGACCCCAAAACGGGCCTGAATTGGCCAAAACTGTGAGTGTTGACGACTGACACGTAAACGCACCCCTGGGATCGCTTTGGGACCCTAAAACATTGAGTAATAGTGTACGAAACGGACCAGAATCAGCCAAAATTGTGAGTGTTGATGACCAACACGTAAACGCACCTTGGCGTTCAACAACTATGGAAATCGCTTCGGGACCGTAAACGGTGAGTAATAGTCCAGAAAATGGGCCAGAATTGGCCAAAACTGTGAGTGTTGATGACCGACACGTAAGTGCACCCCGGGGTTCGTTAATCATGGTAATTACTCTGGAAGCCCAAAACAAAGTGAGTAATTGTCCATGAACGGTCCAGAATCGCCAAAACCACAGTGTTGATGACCGACACGTAACACACCTTGGGGTTCGACAACTATGGAAATCGCCGAACCCCTAAACAGTGAGTAATAGTCCACGAAACGGGTCAGAATTGGCCAAAACTGTGATTATTGACCACGGACACGTAAAGGCACCCCGGGGATTGTCAATCTTGGAAATCACTCCCGGACCCCAAAACTGTGAGTAATAGTCCATGAAATGGGCCAGAATTGGCAAAAACCGCGAGTGTTGATGACCGACATGTAAGTTCACCCCGGGGTTCGTTAATCATGGATATCACTCCGGCAGCCAAAAACAGTGAGTAATAGTCCACAAAACAGGCCAGAATCTGCCAAAACTGTGAGTCTTTATGACCGACACGTA
Source organism: Aegilops longissima (assembly GCA_021605205.1). NCBI lineage: Eukaryota > Viridiplantae > Streptophyta > Magnoliopsida > Poales > Poaceae > Aegilops > Aegilops longissima. The sequence goes on along the minus strand of JAHIAM010004173.1, from coordinate 24,755 downwards.
AACGCACTACGGGGTTCTTTAATTGTGGAAATCACTCCGGGACCCTAAAACAGTGAGTAATAGTCCAAGAAACGGGCTAGAATCGGCCAAAACTGCGAGTGTTGATGACCGACACGTAAGCGTGCCCCGGGGTTGGTTAATCGTGGATATCACTCCGGCAGCCCAAAACAGTAAGTAATAGTCCATGAAATGGGCCAGAATTGGCCTAAACTGTGAGTGTTGATGACCGACATGTAAGCGCACTCGGGTTTGTTAATCGTGGTAATCACTCCGGAGCCCAAAACTGTGAGTAATAGTCCACGAAACAGGCCGAATTGGCCAAAACCGCAAATGTTGATGACCGACACATAAGCGCACCCAAGGTTCGTTAATCGTGGTAATCACTTCGGACCCCAAAACAGTGAGTAATAGTCCACGATACGGGCCGAATCGCCAAAACTGTGAGTGTTGATGACCTACACGTAAACGCACCCCTGGGTTTGTTGATCGTGGAAATCACTCCGGGACCCCAAAATAATGAGTAATAGTTCATGAAACGGGCCAGAATCGGTTAAAACTTTGAGTGTTGATGAGACACGTAAGCGCACCTTGGCGTTCAATAACTATGGAAATCGCCTCGGGACCCCAAAACGGGCCAGAATTGGCCAAAACTGTGAGTGTTGACGACTGACACGTAAACGCACCCCTGGGATCGCTTTGGGACCCTAAAACAGTGAGTAATAGTGCACGAAACGGATCAGAGTCGGCCAAAATTGAGAGTGTTGATGACCAACACGTAAACACACCTTGGCGTTCAACAACAATGGAAATCGCTTCGGGACCGTAAACGGTGAGTAATAGTCCACGAAATGGGTCGGAATTGGACAAAACTGTGATTGTTGACGACGGACACGTAAGTGCACCAAGGGTTCGTTAATCATGGTAATTACTCTGGGAGCCCAAAACAGTGAGTAATTGTCCATGAACGGTCCAGAATCGCCAAACCGCAGTGTTGATGACCGACACATAAACACACCTTGGGGTTCGACAACTATGGAAATCGCTGGAACCCTAAACGGTGAGTAATAGTCCACAAACGGGTCAGAATTGGCAAAACTGTGATTGTTGACCACGCACACATAAAGGCACCACAGAATTGTCAATCTTGGAAATCACTCCGGACCCCAAAACTGTGAGTAATAGTCCAAGAACAGGACAGGCTCGCCAAAACCGCGAAAGTGTTGATGACCGACATATAAGTGCACCCCGGGGTTCGTTAATCAAGGATATCACTCCGGCAGCCCAAAACAGTGAGTAATAGTCCACGAAACGGGCCAGAATCTGCCATAACTGTGAGTGTTTATGACCGACACGTAAACGCACTCCGGGGTTCTTTAATTGTGGAAATCACTCCGGGACCCCAAAACAGTGAGTAATAGTCCATGAAACGGGCTAGAATCGGCCAAAACCGCGAGTGTTGATGACCGACACATAACCGTGCCCCGGGGTTCGTTAATCGTGGAAATCACTCCGGCAGCCCAAAACAGTGAGTAATAGTCCATGAAATGGGCCAGAATTGGCCAGAACTGTGAGTGTTGATGACCGACATGTAAGCGCACTTCGGGTTTGTTAATCGTGGTAATCACCCGGAGCCCAAAACTGTGAGTAATAGTCCACGAAACAGGCCGAATCGCCAAAACCGCAAATGTTGATGACCGACACGTAAGCGCACCCGTGGTTCGTTAATCGTGGTAATCACCGGGACCCCAAAACAGTGAGTAATAGTCCATGATACGGGCCAGAATCGGCCAAAACTGTGAGTGTTGATGACCTACACGTAAACGCACCCCTGGGTTTGTTAATCATGGAAATCACTCCGGGACCCCAAAATATTGAGTAATAGTTCGCGAAACGGGCCGAATCGGTTAAAACTTTGAGTGTTGATGAGACACGAAGCGCACCTTTGCGCTCAATAACTATGGAATCGCCGGGACCCCAAACGGTCCGAATTGGCCAAAACTGTGAGTGTTGACGATCGACACGTAAACGCACCCACAGGATCGCTTTGGGACCCTAAAACGGTGAGTAATAGTGTACGAAACGGACCAGAATCAGCCAAAATTGTGAGTGTTGATGACCAACACGTAAACGCACCTTGGCGCTCAACAACTATGGAAATCGCCGGACCGTAAACGGTGAGTAATAGTCTGAAAATGGGCCAGAATTGGCCAAAACTGTGAGTGTTGATGACCGACACGTAAGTGCACCCCGGGGTTCGTTAATCATGGTAATTACTCTGGAAGCCGAAAACATTGAGTAATTGTCCATGAAACGGTCCAGAATCGGCCAAAACCGCAGTGTTGATGACCGACACGTAACACACCTTGGGGTTCGACAACTATGGAAATCGCCGAACCCTAAACGGTGAGTAATAGTCCACGAAACGGGTCGAATTGGCCAAAACTGTGATTATTGACCACGGACACGTAAAGGCATCCCGGGATTGTCAATCTTGGAAATCACTCCGGACCCCAAAACTGTGAGTAACAGTCCATGAAATGGGCCAGAATTGGCAAAACCGCGAAAAGTTGATGACCGACATGTAAGTTCACCCCGGTTCGTTAATCATGGATATCACTCCGCAGCCAAAACAGTGAGTAATAGTCCACAAAACAGGCCAGAATCTGCCAAAACTGTGAGTCTTTATGACCGACACGTAAACGCACTACGGGGTTCTTTAATTGTGGAAATCACTCCGGGACCCTAAAACAGTGAGTAATAGTCCAAGAAACGGGCTAGAATCGGCCAAAACTGCGAGTGTTGATGACCGACACGTAAGCGTGCCCCGGGGTTGGTTAATCGTGGATATCACTCCGGCAGCCCAAAACAGTAAGTAATAGTCCATGAAATGGGCCAGAATTGGCCTAAACTGTGAGTGTTGATGACCGACATGTAAGCGCACCCCGGGGTTTGTTAATCGTGGTAATCACTCCGGGAGCCCAAAACTGTGAGTAATAGTCCACGAAACAGGCCAGAATTGGCCAAAACCGCAAATGTTGATGACCGACACATAAGCGCACCCAAGGTTCGTTAATCGTGGTAATCACTTCGGGACCCCAAAACAGTGAGTAATAGTCCACGATACGGGCCAGAATCGGCCAAAACTGTGAGTGTTGATGACCTACACGTAAACGCACCCCTGGGTTTGTTGATCGTGGAAATCACTCCGGGACCCCAAAATAATGAGTAATAGTTCATGAAACGGGCCAGAATCGGTTAAAACTTTGAGTGTTGATGAGACACGTAAGCGCACCTTGGCGTTCAATAACTATGGAAATCGCTTCGGGACCCCAAAACGGGCCAGAATTGGCCAAAACTGTGAGTGTTGACGACTGACACGTAAACGCACCCCTGGGATCGCTTTGGGACCCTAAAACAGTGAGTAATAGTGCACGAAACGGATCAGAGTCGGCCAAAATTGAGAGTGTTGATGACCAACACGTAAACACACCTTGGCGTTCAACAACAATGGAAATCGCTTCGGGACCGTAAACGGTGAGTAATAGTCCACGAAATGGGTCGGAATTGGACAAAACTGTGATTGTTGACGACGGACACGTAAGTGCACCAAGGGTTCGTTAATCATGGTAATTACTCTGGGAGCCCAAAACAGTGAGTAATTGTCCATGAAACGGTCCAGAATCGGCCAAAACCGCAGTGTTGATGACCGACACATAAACACACCTTGGGGTTCGACAACTATGGAAATCGCTTTGGAACCCCTAAACGGTGAGTAATAGTCCACGAAACGGGTCAGAATTGGCAAAAACTGTGATTGTTGACCACAGACACATAAAGGCACCCCGGGATTGTCAATCTTGGAAATCACTCCGACCCCAAAACTGTGAGTAATAGTCCAAGAAACAGACAGGCTCGCCAAAACCGCGAAAGTGTTGATGACCGACATATAAGTGCACCCCGGGTTCGTTAATCAAGGATATCACCCGGCAGCCCAAAACAGTGAGTAATAGTCCACGAAACGGGCCGAATCTGCCATAACTGTGAGTGTTTATGACCGACACGTAAACGCACTCGGGGTTCTTTAATTGTGGAAATCACCCGGACCCCAAAACAGTGAGTAATAGTCCAAGAACGGGCTAGAATCGCCAAAACCGCGAAAGTGTTGATGACCGACACATAACCGCGCCTCGGGTTCGTTAATCGTGGAAATCACTCCGCAGCCCAAAACAGTGAGTAATAGTCCATGAAATGGGCCAGAATTGGCCAAAACTGTGAGTGTTGATGACCGACATGTAAGCGCACCCGGGGTTTGTTAATCGTGGTAATCACTCCGGAGCCCAAAACTGTGAGTAATAGTCCACTAAACAGGCCGAATCGCCAAAACCGCAAATGTTGATGACCGACACGTAAGCGCACCCTGTGGTTCGTTAATCGTGGTAATCACTTCGGGACCCCAAAACAGTGAGTAATAGTCCATGATACGGGCCGAATCGCCAAAACTGTGAGTGTTGATGACCTACACGTAAACGCACCTCGGGTTTGTTAATCATGGAAATCACCCGGACCCCAAAATATTGAGTAATAGTTCATGAAACGGGCCGAATCGGTTAAAACTTTGAGTGTTGATGAGACACGTAAGCGCACCTTGCGCTCAATAACTATGGAAATCGCCGACCCCAAACGGTCCGCATTGGCCAAAACTGTGAGTGTTGACGATCGACACGTAAACGCACCCACAGGATCGCTGGGACCCTAAAGCGGTGAGTAATAGTGTACAAACGGACCAGAATCAGCCAAAATTGTGAGTGTTGATGACCAACACGTAAACGCACCTTGGCGTTCAACAACTATGGAAATCGCTTCGGGACCGTAAACGGTGAGTAATAGTCCAGAAAATGGGCCAGAATTGGCCAAAACTGTGAGTGTTGATGACCGACACGTAAGTGCACCCCGGGGTTCGTTAATCATGGTAATTACTCTGGAAGCCCAAAACATTGAGTAATTGTCCATGAAACGGTCCAGAATCGGCCAAAACCGCAGTGTTGATGACCGACACGTAACACACCTTGGGGTTCGACAACTATGGAAATCGCTTCGGAACCCCTAAACGGTGAGTAATAGTCCACGAAACGGGTCAGAATTGGCCAAAACTGTGATTATTGACCACGGACACGTAAAGGCATCCCGGGGATTGTCAATCTTGGAAATCACTCCCGGACCCCAAAACTGTGAGTAACAGTCCATGAAATGGGCCAGAATTGGCAAAAACCGCGAGTGTTGATGACCGACATGTAAGTTCACCCCGGTTCGTTAATCATGGATATCACCCCGCAGCCAAAAAAAGTGAGTAATAGTCCACAAAACAGGCCGAATCTGCCAAAACTGTGAGTCTTTATGACCGACACGTAAACGCACTCACGGGTTCTTTAATTGTGGAAATCACTCCGAGACCCTGAAACAGTGAGTAATAGTCCAAGAAACGGGCTAGAATCGGCCAAAACTGCGAGTGTTGATGACCGACACGTAAGCGTGCCCCGGGGTTGGTTAATCGTGGATATCACTCCGGCAGCCCAAAACAGTAAGTAATAGTCCATGAAATGGGCCAGAATTGGCCTAAACTGTGAGTGTTGATGACCGACATGTAAGCGCACCCCGGGGTTTGTTAATCGTGGTAATCACTCCGGGAGCCCAAAACTGTGAGTAATAGTCCACGAAACAGGCCAGAATCTGCCAAAACCGCAAATGTTGATGACCGACACGTAAGAGCCCCCAAGGTTCGTTAATCGTGGTAATCACTTCGGGACCCCAAAACAGTGAGTAATAGTCCACGATACGGGCCAGAATCGGCCAAAACTGTGAGTGTTGATGACCTACACGTAAACGCAGCCCTGGGTTTGTTGATCGTGGAAATCACTCCGGGACCCCAAAATAATGAGTAATAGTTCATGAAACGGGCCAGAATCGGTTAAAACTTTGAGTGTTGATGAGACACGTAAGCGCAACTTGGCGTTCAATAACTATGGAAATCGCTTCGGGACCCCAAAACGGGTCAGAATTGGCCAAAACTGTGAGTGTTGAGGACTGACACGTAAACGCACCCCTGGGATCGCTTTGGGACCCTAAAACAGTGAGTAATAGTGCACGAAACGGATCAGAATCGGCCAAAATTGTGAGTGTTGATGACCAACACGTAAACGCACCTTGGCGTTCAACAACAATGGAAATCGCTTCGGGACCGTAAACATTGAGTAATAGTCCACGAAATGGGTCGGAATTGGACAAAACTGTGATTGTTGACGACGGACACGTAAGTGCACCAAGGGTTTGTTAATCATGGTAATTACTCTAGGAGCCTAAAACAGTGAGTAATTGTCCATGAAACGGTCCAGAATCGGCCAAAACCGCAGTGTTGATGACCGACACGTAAACACACCTTGGGGTTCGACAACTATGGAAATCACTTCGGAACCCTAAACGGTGAGTAATAGTCCACGAAACGGGTCAGAATTGGCCAAAACTGTGATTGTTGACCACGGACACGTAAAGGCACCCCGGGTATTGTCAATCTTGGAAATCACTCCCGGACCCCAAAACTGTGAGTAATAGTCCAAGAAACAGGACAGAATCTGCCAAACTGTGAGTGTTGATGACCTACACGTAAACGCACCCCTGGGTTTGTTGATCGTGGAAATCACTCCGGGGCCCCAAAATAGTGAGTAATAGTTCATGAAACGGGGCGGAATCGGTTAAAACTTTGAATGTTGATGAGACACGTAAGCGCACCTTGGCGTTCAATAACTATGGAAATCGCTTCGGGACCCCAAAACGGGCCAGAATTGGCCAAAACTGTGAGTGTTGACGATTGACACGTAAACGCACCCCTGGGATCGCTTTGGGACCCTAAAACGGTGAGTAATAGTGCACGAAATGGACCAGAATCGGCCAAAATTGTGAGTGTTGATGACCAACACGTAAACGCACCTTGGCGTTAAACAACTACGGAAATCGCTTCGGGACCGTAAACGGTGAGTAATAGTCCACGAAACGGGTCAGAATTGGCCAAAACTGTGATTATTGACGACGGACACGTAAAGGCGCCCCGGGGATCGTCAATCTTGGAAATCTCTCTCGGACCCCAAAACTGTGAGTAATAGTCCAACAAACAGGACATAATCAGCCAAAACCGCGACTGTTGATGACCGACATGTAAGTGCACCCCGGGGTTCGTTAATCATGCATATCACTCCGGCAGCCCAAAACAGTGAGTAATAGTCCACGGAATGGGCCGAATCGCCAAAATCTGGATGATGATGACCGACACGTAAACGCACTCGGGTTCTTTAATTGTGGAAATCACCCGGACCCCAAAACAGTGAGTAATAGTCCATGAACGGGCTAGAATCGCCAAAACCGCGAAAAGTGTTGATGACCGACACGTAAACGAGCCCCGGTTCGTTAATCATGGAAATCACCCAAAGAGCCCAAAACAGTGAGTAATAGTTAATGAAACGGGCCAGAATTGGCCAAAACTATGAGTGTTGATGACCGACATGTAAGCGCACCCCAGGGTTTGTTAATCATGGTAATCACCCGGAGCCCAAAGCAGTGAGTAATAGTCCATGAACAGGCCGAATCAGCCAAAACCGCAAGTGTTGATGATCGACACATAAGGACACCCTGTGGTTCGTTAATCGTAGAAATCACTTCGGGACCCCAAAACAGTGAGTAATAGTCCATGAAATGGGCTAGAATCGGCCAAAACAGTGAGTGCTGATGACCTACACGTAAACGGACCCCTGGGTTTGCTAATCATGGAAATCACTCTGGGACCCCAAAATAGTGAGTAATAGTTCATGAAACGGGCCAGAATCGGTTAAAACTTTGAGTGTTGATGAGACACGTAAGCGCACCTTGGCGTTCAATAACTATGGAAATCGCCGACCCCAAACGGGCCGAATTGGCCAAAACTGTGAGTGTTGACGACTGACACGTAAACTCACCCCTGGGATCGCTTTGGGACCCTAAAACGGTGAGTAATAGTGCACGAAATGGACCAGAATCGGCCAAAATTGTGAGTGTTGATGACCCACACGTAAACGCACATTGGCGTTCAACAACTATGGAAATCGCTTCGGGACCGTAAACGGTGAGTAATAGTCCACGAAATGGGCCAGAATTGGCCAAAACTCTGAGTGTTGATGACCGACACGTAAGTGTACCCCGGGGTTTGTTAATCGTGGTAATTACTCTGGGAGCCCAAAACAGTGAGTAATTGCCCATGGAACGGTCCAGAATCGGCCAAACCGCAGTGTTGATGACCGACACGTAAACACACCTTGGGGTTCGACAACTATGGAAATCTCTTACGAACCGCTAAACGGTGAGTAATAGTCCATGAAATGGGTCAGAATTGGCCAAAACTGTGATTGTTGACCACGGACACGTAAACATACCCCGGGGATTGTCAATCTTGGAAATCACCCCCGGACCCCAAAACGGTGAGTAATAGTCCACGAAATGGGCCAGAATTGGCCAAAACTGTGAGTGTTGATGACCGACGCGTAAGCGCACCCCGGGGTTCGTTAATCGTGGAAATCACTCCGGCAGCCCAAAACAGTGAGTAATAGTCCACGAAACGGACCAGAATCGGCCAAAATTGTGAGTGTTGATGACCCAGACGTAAACGCACCTTGGCATTCAACAACTATGGAAATCGCTTCGGGACCGTAAACGGTGAGTAATAGTCCACGAAATGGGCCAGAATTGGCCAAAACTGTGAGTGTTGATGACCGACGCGTAAGCGCACCCCGGGGTTCGTTAATCGTGGAAATCACTCCGGCAGCCCAAAACAGTGAGTAATAGTCCATGAAATGGGCCAGAATTGGCCAAAACTGTGAGTGTTGATGACCGACATGTAAGCACACCCCGAGATCTGTTAATCGTGGTAATCACTCCGGAGCCCAAAACTGTGAGTAATAGTCCACGAAACAGGAAAGAATCGGCCAGAACCGCAAATGTTGATGACCGACACGTAAGCGCACCCCAGGGTTCGTTAATCGTGGTAATCACTTCGGGACCCCAAAACAGTGAATAATAGTCCACGATACGCGCCAGAATCGGCCAAAACTGTGAGTGCTGATGACCTACACGTAAACGCACCCCTGGGTTTGTTGATCGTGGAAATCACTCCGGGACCCCAAAATAGTGAGTAATAGTTCGTGAAATGGGCCGGAATCGGTTAAAACTTTGATTGTTGATGAGACACGTAAGCGCACCTTGGCGTTCAATAACTATGGAAATCGCTTCGGGACCCCAAACCGGGCCAGAATTGGCCAAAACTGTGAGTGTTGACGACTGACACGTAAACGCACCCCTGGGATCGCTTTGGGACCCTAAAACGGTGAGTAATAGTGCACGAAACGGACCAGAATCGGCCAAAATTGAGAGTGTTGATGACCAACACGTAAACGCACCTTGGCATTCAACAACTATGGAAATCTCTACGGGACCGTAAACGGTGAGTAATAGTCCACGAAACGGGTCAGAATTGGCCAAAACTGTGATTGTTGACGACAGACACGTAAAGGCGCCCCGGGGATCGCCAATCTTGGAAATCACTCTCGGACCCCAAAACTGTGAGTAATAGTCCAACAAACAGACAGAATCAGCCAAAACCGCGAAAAGTTGATGACCGACATGTAAGTGCACCCCGGGTTCGTTAATCATGGATATCACCCCGGTAGCCCAAAACAGTGAGTAATAGTCCACGAATGGGCCGAATCGCCAAAACTGTGTGAGTGTTGATGACCGACACGTAAACGCACTCCGGGGTTCTTTAATTGTGGAAATCACTCCGGGACCCCAAAACAGTGAGTAATAGTCCACGAAACAGGCCAGAATCAGCCAAAACCGCGAGTGTTGATGACCGACACGTAAACGAGCCCCGGGGTTCGTTAATCATGGAAATCACTCCGGCAGCCCAAAACAGTGAGTAATAGTTAATGAAACGGGCCAGAATTGGCCAAAACTGTGAGTGTTGATGACCGACATGTAAGCGCACCCCAGGGTTTGTTAATCGTGGTAATCACTCCGGGAGCCCAAAACAGTGAGTAATAGTCCACGAAACAGGCCAGAATCAGCTAAAACCGCAAGTGTTGATGACCGACACGTAAGCGCACCCCGGGGTTCATTAATCATAGAAATCACTTCGGGACCCCAAAACAGTGAGTAATAGTCCATGAAATGGGCTAGAATCGGCCAAAACTGTGAGTGCTGATGACCTACACGTAAATGCACCCCTGGGTTTGTTAATCATGGAAATCACTCTGGGACCCCTAAATAGTGAGTAATAGTTCATGAAATGGGCCAGAATCGGTTAAAACTTTGAGTGTTGATGAGACACGAAGCGCACCTTGGCGCTCAATAACTATGGAAATCGCCGACCCCAAACGCGCGTAATTGGCCAAAACTGTGAGTGTTGACGACTGACACGTAAACGCACCCCTGGGATCGCTTTGGGACCCGAAAATGGTGAGTAATAGTGCACGAAATTGACCAGAATCGGCCAAAATTGTGAGTGTTGATGACCCACACGTAAACGCACCTTGGCGTTCAACAACTATGGAAATCGCTTCGGGACCGTAAACGGTGAGTAATAGTCCACGAAATGGGCCAGAATTGGCCAAAACTGTGAGTATTGACACGTAAGCGCACCCTGGGGTTCATTAATGGTGGAAATCACTCCGGCAGCCCAAAACAGTGAGTAATAGTCCATGAAATGGGCCAGAATTGGCCAAAACTGTGAGTGTAGATGACCGACATGTAAGCGCACCCCGGGGTTTGTTAATCGTGGTAATCACTCCGGGAGCCCAATACTGTGAATAATAGTCCACGAAACAGGCCAGAATCGGCCAAAACCGCAAATGTTGATGACCGACACGTAAGCGCACCCCAGGGTTCGTTAATCGTGGTAATCACTTCGGGACCCCAAAACAGTGAGTAATAGTCCACGATACGGGCCAGAATCGGCCAAAACTGTGAGTGTTGATGACCTACACGTAAATGCACCCCTGGGTTTGTTGAGCATGGAAATCACTCCCGGACCCCAAAATAGTGAGTAATAGTTCATGAAACGGGCCGGAATCGGTTAAAACTTTGAGTGTTGATGAGACACGAAGCGCACTCCTTGGCGCTCAATAACTATGGAAATCGCCGACCCCAAAACGGACCAGAATTGGCCAAAACTGTGAGTGTTCACGATCGACACGTAAACGCACTTCGGATCGCTTTGGGACCCTCAAACGGTGAGTAATAGTGCACCTAAACGGACCAGAATCGCCAAAATTGTGAGTGTTGATGACCAACACGTAAACGCACTCTTGCGCTCAATCAAGGAAATATGCCCTAGAGGCAATAATAAAGTTATTATTTATTTCTTATTTCATGATAAATGTTTATTATTCATGCTAGAATTTTATTAACCGGAAACATGATACATGTGTGAATACATAGACAAACATATAGTCACTAGTATGCCTCTACTTGACTAGCTCATTAATCAAAGATGGTTATGTTTCCTAACCATAGACATATGTTGTTATTTGATTAATGGGATCACATCATTAGGAGAATGATGTGATTGACATGACCCATTCCGTTAGCCTAGCACTTGATCGCTTAGTATATTGCTATTGCTTTCTTCATGACTTATACATGTTCCTCGTAACTATGAGATTATGCAACTCCTGCTTACCGGAGGAACACTTTGGTGCTACCAAACGCCACAACGAATCGGGTGATTATAAAGGAATACTACAGGTTTCTCCAAAGGTACATGTTGGGTTGGCGATTTCGAGATTAGGTTTTGTCACTCCGATTGTCGGAGAGGTATCTCTGGGCCCTCTCGGTAATGCACATCACATAAGCCTTGCAGGCATTGTAACTAATAAGTTAGTTGTAAGATGATGTATTACGGAACGAGTAAAGAGACTTGCCGGTGACGAGATTGAACTAGGTATGTGATACCGACGATCGAATCTCGGCAAGTAACATACCGATGACAAAGGAACAACGATGTTGTTATGCGGTTTGACCGATAAAGATCTTCAAGAATATGTAGGAGCCAATATGGGCATCCAGGTCCCGCTATTGGTTATTGACCGAGAATAGTTCTAGGTCATGTCTAATTAGTTCTCGAATCCGTAGGGTCCGCACGCTTAAGGTTTCGGCGATGCTTATATTATGAGTTTATGAGTTTTGATGTACCGAAGGAGTTCGGAGTCCCGGATGAGATCGGGGACATGACGAGGAGTCTCAAATGGTCGAGACGAAAGATCGATATATTGAACGACTATATTCGGAGTTCGGAAAGGTTCCAATGATTCGGTATTTTCGAGTACCGAGAGTTACGGGAATTCGCCGGGAGAAGTATTGGGCCTTATTGGGCCTGCGGAAAGAGAGAGGGCTGCCTAGGGCAGGCCGCTGCCCCATGGCCTAGTCCGAATTGGACTAGGGGTGGGGCCGCACCCTTCCTTCCTTCCTTCTCTCTTCCCCTTACTTGTCTCCTACTCCTAATACATGGAAGGACTCCTAGTTGATTAAGAAGGGGAATCCTACTCCCGTGGGAGTAGGACTCCCATGGCCCGCCCTCTTAGGGCCGGCCTCCTCCTCCTCCCTCCTTTATATACGGGGCAGGGGCACCCCATGGACACACAAGTTGATCTACGGATCGCTCTCAGCCGCAGCGGTGCCCCCTCCACCATATTACACCTCGGTCATATCGTCATGAGCTTAGGCGAAGCCCCGCGCCGGTGGAGCATCATCATCGCCACCACGCCGTCGGCCGACGGAACTCATCCCCGACGCTTTGCTGGATCGGAGTCCGGGATCGCCATCGAGCTGAACGTGTGCAGAACTCGGAGGTGCCGTGACGCTCGTATTTGGATCGGTCGGATCGTGAAGACGACGACTACATCAACCGCGTTGTTATAACGCCTCGCCACGGTCACGAGAGTACGTGGACATACACTCTCCCTCTCTGCTATGCCATCACCATGGTCTTGCGTGTGCGTAGGAAATTTTTGAAATTACTACGCTCCCCAACAAAGGGCATCCGAGCCTGGTTTTATGCGCTGATGTCATATGCACGAGTAGAACACAAGTGAGTTGTGGGCGATATAAGTCATACTTCTTACCAGCATGTCATACTTTGGTTGAGCGGTATTGTGAGATGAAGGGCCCGGACCGACATTACGCCAGACGCTTACGCGAGACTGGTTTCACCGCTCGAGCACTCGCTGCTTAAAGGTGACCGGGGTGTCTGCTTTCTCTCACTTTAGTTGAACTGAGTGCATACGCCCGGTCCTTGCGAAAGTTAAAACAGCACCAACTTGACAAACTATCGCTGTGGTTTTGATGCGTAGCTAAGAACGGTTCTTGCTCAGCCCGTAGCAGCCACGTAAAACTTGCAACAACAAAGTAGAGGACGCCTAACTTGTTTTTGCAGGGCATGTTGTGATGTGATATGGTCAAGACGTGATGCTATATTTATTGTATGAGATGATCATGTTTTGTAACCGAAGTTATCGGCAATCGGCAGGAGCCATATGGTTGTCGCTTATTGTATGAAATGCAACGCCATGTAATTGCTTTACTTTATCACTAAGCAGAGCGATAGTCGAGAAGCAATAGTGGGCTAGACGGCAACGATGCTACGATGGAGATCAAGGTGTCGCGCCGGTGACGATGGTGATCATGACGATGCTTCGGAGATGGAGATCACAAGCACAAGATGATGATGGCCATATCATATCACTTATATTGATTGCATGTGACGTTTATCCTTTATGCATCTTATCTTGCTTTGATTGACGGTAGCATTATAAGATGATCTCTCACTAAAATTATCAAGAAGTGTTCTCCCGAGTATGCACCGCTATGAAAGTTCTTCGTGTTGAGACACCACGTGATGATCGGGTGATAGGCTCTACGCTCAAATACAACGGTGCAAAACAGTTGCGCACGCGAATACTCAGGTTAAACTTGACGAGCCTAGCATATAACAGATATGGCCTAGGAGCACGGAGACCGAAAGGTCGAACGTGAATCATATAGTAGATATGATCAACATAGTGATGTTCACCATTGAAACTACTCCATCTCACGTGATGATCGGACATGGTTTAGTTGATTTGATCACGAATCACTTAGATAACTGGAGAGATGTTTATCTAAGTGGGAGTTCTTAAGTAATATGATTAATTGAACTTAAATTTATCATGAACTTAGTCCTGGTAGTATTTTGCAAATTATGTTGTAGATCAATAGCTCGCGTTGTTGCTTCCCTATGTTTGTTGCTTTCGTATGTTTATTTTAATATGTTCCGAGAGAAAACTGTGTTGAAAGATGTTAGTAGCAATGATGCGGATTGGATCCGTGATCTGAGGTTTATCCCCATTGCTGCACAGAAGAATTATGTCCTTGATGCACCGCTAGGTGACAGACCTATTGCAGGAGCAGATACAGACGTTATGGACGTTTGGCTAGCTCAATATGATGACTACTTGATAGTTTAGTGCACCATGCTTAACGGCTTAGAATCGGGACTTCAAAGACGTTTTGAACGTCATGGACCATATGAGATGTTCCAGGAATTGAAGTTAATATTTCAAGCAAATACCCGAGTTGAGAGATATGAAGTCTCCAACAAGTTCTATAGCTAAAAGATGGAGGAGAATCGCTCAACTAGTGAGCATGTGCTCAGATTGTCTGGGTACTTCAATCGCTTGAATCAAGTGGGAGTTAATCTTCCGTATAAGATAGTGATTGACAGAATTTCTAGTCACCATCACTAAGATACTAGAACTTCGTGATGAACTACAGTATGCAAGGGATGACGAAAATGATTCCCGAGCTCTTCGTGATGTTGAAATCGACGAAGGTAGAAATCAAGAAAGAGCATCAAGTGTTGATGATTGACAAGACCACTAGTTTCAAGAGAAGGGCAAAGGAAAGAAAGGAACTTCAAGTAGAAAGACAAGTAAGTTGTCACTCCCAAGAAGAAGGCCAAAGCTGGACCAAAGCCTGAAACTGAGTGCTTACACTGCAAAGGAAATGGTCACTGGAAGCGGAAATGCCCTGAATATTTGGTAGATAAGAAGGATGGCAAAGTGAACAAAGGTATATTTGATATACAGATTATTGATGTGTATTTTACTAGTGTTCATAGCAACCCCTCGGTATTTGATACTGGTTCAGTTGCTAAGAGTAGTAACTCAAACGGAGTTGCGAATGAACATAAACTAGTTGAAGGGAAGTGACGATGAGTGTTGGAAATAGTTCCAAGATTGATATGATCATCATCACACACTCCCTATATTTTCGAGATTAGTGTTAAAAGCCAAATAAATGTTATTTAGCGCTTATGCTGAGCATGAATATGATTTGATCTTGTTTATTGCAATACGGTTATTCAATTGAAGTTAAAGAATAATTGTTATTCTGTTTACATGAATAAGACCTTCGATGGTTATGCACCCAAAGGAAAATAGTTTGTTGGATCTCGATCGTAGTGATACACATATTCATAATATTGATGCCAAAAGATGCAAAGTTAATAATGATAGTGCAACTTATTTGTGGCACTGCCGCTTAGGTCATATTGGTGTAAAGCGCATGAAGAAACTCCATGCTGATGGACTTTCGAATCACTTGGTTATGAATCATTTGATACTTGCGAACCGTGCCGCTTTGGGCAAGATGACTAAAACTCCGCTTCTCCTAACAATGGAACAAGCTACCGACTTATTGGAAATAATACATACCGATGTATGCGATCCAATGAGTGTTGATGCTCGTGGCAAGTATCGTTATTTTCTGACCTTCACAAGATGATTTGAGCAGATATGGGTATATCTACTTGATGAAACATAAGTCTGAAATACTTGAAAGGTTCAAAGAATTTCAGAGTGAAGTGGAAAATCATCGTAACAAGAAAATAAAGTTTCTGCGATCTGATCGTGGAGATGAATATTTGAATTACGAGTTTGGTCTTCAATTAAAACAAAGTGGAATAGTTTCACAGCTCACGCCACATGGAACACCACAACATAATGGTGTGTCCGAACGTCAGAATCAAGACTTTATTGGATATGGTGCGATCTATGATGTATCTTACCGATTTACCACTATCGCTTTTAGATTATGCATTAGAGACAGCTGCATTCACGCTTAATAGGGCACCATCTAAACCGCTGAGATGACACCGTATGAACTATGGTTTAGCAAGAAACCTAAGTCGTCGCTTCTTAAAGTTTGAGTTGTGATGCTTATGTGAAAAGTTTTCACCGATAAGCTCGAACCCAAATCGGAGAAGTGCGCCTTCATAGAATACCCAAAGGAAACTGTTGGGTACACCTTCTATCACAGATCTAAAGGCAAAACATTCGTTGCTAAGATGGATCCTTTCTAGGGAAGGAGTTTCTCTCGAAAGAAGTGAGTGGGAGGAAAGTAGAACTTGATAAGGTAATTGTACCTTCTCCCTTATTGGAAAGTAGTTCATCACAGAAATCAGTTCCAGTGATTCCTACACCAATTAGTAAGGAAGTTAATGATGATGATCATGAAACTTCAGATCAAGTTGCTACCAAACCTCGTAGGTCTTCCAGAGTAAGATCCGCACCAGAGTGGTACGGTAATCATGTTCTGGAAGTCAAGTTACTAGACCATGATGAACCTACGAACTATGAGGAAGCGATGATGAGCCCAAATTCCACGAAATGGCTTCAGGCCATGAAATCTGAGATGGGATCCATATATGAGAACAAAGTGTGGACTTTGATTGACTTGCTCGATGATCAGCAAGCCATGTTAAATAAATGGATCTTCAAGAGGAAGACGGACAATGATAGTAGTGTTACTATCTACAAAGCTCGACTTGTCACAAAAGGTTTTCTACAAGTTCAAGGTGTTGACTACAATGAGATTTTCTCAACTGTAGCGATGCTTAAGTCTGTCCGAATCATGTTAGCAATTGCCACATTTTATGAAATCTGGCAAATGGATGTCAAAACTACATTCTTTAATGGATTTATTAAAGAAGAGTTGTATATGATGCAACCAGAAGGTTTTGTCAATCCTAAAGGAGCTAACAAAATGTGCAAGCTCCAAATGATCCATCTATGGACTGGTGCAAGCATCTCGAGTTAGAATAAACGCTTGATAGTGTGATCAAAGATATGGTTTTATACAGACTTTGGAGAAGCCTGTATTTACAAGAAAGAGAGTGGGAGCACTACAGCATTTCGATAAGTATATGTGAATGACATATTGTTGATCGGAAATAATGTAGAATTATTCTGCAAAGCATAAAGGAGTATTTAAAAGGAGTTTTTCAAAGAAAGACCTCGGTGAAGCTGCTTACATATTGAGCATCAAGATCTATTGAGATAGATCAAGACACTTGATAAGTTTTTTCAATAAGTACATACCTTGTCAAGATTTTGAAGTAGTTCAAAGTGGAATAGTCAAAGAAAAGTTCTTGCCTGTGTTGCAAAGGTGTGAAATTGAGTAAGACTCAAATCCCGACCACGGCAGAAAATAGAAAAGAGAATGAAAGCCATTCCCTATGCCTCAATCATAGGTTCTATAAAGTATGCTATGCTATGTACCAGACCTATTGTATACCTTGCTCTGAATTTGGCAAGGAGTACAATAGTGATCTAGGAGTAGATCATCGGACATTGGTCAAGAACATCCTTAGTGAGGACTAAGGAAATATTTCTCGATTATGGAAGTGATAAAAGAGCCCGTCAGAAAGAGTTACATCGATGCAAGCTTTTTACACTGATCCAGATGACTCTAAGTCTCAATCTGGATACATATTGAAAGTGGGAGCAATTAGCTAGAGTAGCTCCGCAAGAGCATTGTAGACATAGAATATTTGTAAAATACATACGGCTCAATGTGACAGATCTGCTCACTAAGCTTCTCTCACGAGCAAAACATGATCATACCTTAGTACTCTTTGGGTGTTAATCACATAGCGATGTGAACTAGATTATTGACTCTAGTAAACCCTTTGGGTGTTGGTCACATGACGATGTGAACTATGGGTGTTAATCACATACAGATGTGAATATTAATGTTGGATCACATGATGATGTGAACTAGATTATTGACTCTAGTGCAAGTGGGAGACTGAAGGAAATATGCCCTAGAGGCAATAATAAAGTTATTATTTATTTCCTTATTTCATTATAAATGTTTATTATTCATGCTAGAATTGTATTAACCGGAAACATGATACATGTGTGAATACATAGACAAACATATAGTCACTAGTATGCCTCTACTTGACTAGCTCATTAATCAAAGATGGTTATGTTTCCTAACCATAGACATGTGTTGTTCTTTGATTAATGGGATCACATCATTAGGAGAATGATGTGATTGACATGACCCATTCCGTTAGCCTAGCACTTGATCGCTTAGTATATTGCTATTGCTTTCTTCATGACTTATACATGTTCCTGTAACTATGAGATTATGCAACTCCTGCTTACGGAGGAAAACTTTGGTGCTACCAAACGTCACAACGAATCGGGTGATTATAAAGGAGTACTACATGTGTCTCCAAAGGTACATGTTGGGTTGGCGATTTCGAGATTAGGTTTTGTCACTCCGATTGTCGGAGAGGTATCTCTGCCCTCTCGGTAATGCACATCACATAAGCCTTGCAAGCATTGCAACTAATAAGTTAGTTGTAAGATGATGTATTACGGAACGAGTAAAGAGACTTTCCGGTGACGAGATTGAACTAGGTATTGATACCGACGATCGAATCTCGGCAAGTAACATACCGATGACAAAGGGAACAACATATGTTGTTATGCGGTTTGACCGATAAAGATCTTCGAAGAATATGTAGGAGCCAATATGGGCATCCAGGTCCCGCTATTGGTTATTGGCCGAGAATAGTTCTAGGTCATGTCTACATAGTTCTCGAACCCGTAGGGTCCGCACGCTTAAGGTTTCGGCGATGCTTATATTATGAGTTTATGAGTTTTGATGTACCGAAGGAGTTCGGAGTCCCGGATGAGATCGGGACATGACGAGGAGTCTCAAATGGTCGAGACGTAAAGATCGATATATTGGACGACTATATTCGAGTTCGGAAAGGTTCCAATGATTCGGTATTTTCGGAGTACCGAGAGTTACGGAATTCGCCGGGAGAAGTATTGGGCCTTATTGGGCCCTGCGGGAAATAGAGAGGGGCTGCCTAGGGCAGGCCGCTTCTTCTCATGGCCTAGTCCGAATTGACTAGGGAGGCCGCACCCTTCCTTCCTTCCCTTCTCTCTCCCCTTACTTGTCTCCTACTCCTAATACATGGAAGGACTCCTAGTTGACTAGGAAGGGGAATCCTACTCCCGGTGGGAGTAGGACTCCCATGGCGCCGCCTCCTAGGGCCGGCCTCCTCCTCCCTCCCTCCTTTATATACGGGGCAGGGGCACCCCATGGACACACAAGTTGATCTACGGATCGCTCTTAGCCGCAGCGTGTGCCCCTCCACCATATTACACCTCGGTCATATCGTCGCGAGCTTAGGCGGCCCCGCGCCGGTGGAGCATCATCATCGCTACCACGCCGTCGTGTTGACGGAACTCATCCCCGACGCTTTGCTGGATCGGAGCCCGGGATCGTCATCGAGCTGAACGTGTGCAGAACTCGGAGGTGCCGTACGTTCGGTACTTGGATCGGCCGGATCGTGAAGACGTACGACACCATCAACCGCGTTGTTATAACGCTTCCGCTTACGGTCTACGAGGGTACATGGACATACACTCTCCCCTCTCGTTGCTATGCCATCACCATGGTCTTGCGTGAGCGTAGGAATTTTTTTGAAATTACTACGTTCCCCAACATCAACAACTATGGAAATCGCTTCGGGACCGTAAACGGTGAGTAATAGTCCACGAAACGGGTCAGAATTGGCCAAAACTGTGATTGTTGACGACGGACACATAAAGGCGCCCCGGGGATCTTCAATCTTGGAAATAACTCTCGGACCCCAAAACTGTGAGTAATAGTCCAACAAACAGGACAGAATCGGCCAAAACCGCGAGTGTTGATGACCGACACGTAAGCGCGCCCTGGGGTTCGTTAATCGTGGAAATCACTCCGGCAGCCCAAAACAGTGAGTAATAGTGCATGAAATGGGCCAGAATTGGCCAAAACTGTGAGTGTTGATGACCGACATGTAAGCGCACCCCGGGGTTTGTTAATCGTGGTAATCACTCCGGGAGCCCAAAACAGTGGGTAATAGTCCACGAAACAGGCCAGAATCAGCCAAAACCGCCAGTGTTGATGACCGACACGTAAGCGCACCCAGGGTTCGGTAATCGTGGAAATCACTTCAGGACCCTAAAACTGTGAGTAATAGTCCACGAAATGGGCCAGAATCGGCCAAAACTGTGAGTGTTGATGACCTACATGTACACACACCCCTGGGTTTGTTGATCGTGGAAATCGCTCCGGGACCCCAAAATAGTGAGTAATAGTTCATGAAACGGGCCAGAATCGGTTAAAACTTTGACTGTTGATGAGACACGTAAGCGCACCTTGGCGTTCAATAACTATGGAAATCGTTTCGGGACCCCAAAACGGGCCAGAATTGGCCAAAACCGTGAGTGTTGATGACTGACACGTAAACGCACCCCTGGGATCGCTTTGGGACCCTAAAACGGTGAGTAATAGTGCACGAAACGGACCAGAATCGGCCAAAATTGTGATTGTTGATGACCAACACGTAAACGCACATTGGCGTTCAACAACTATGGAAATCGCTTCGGGACCGTAAACGGTGAGTAATAGTCCACGAAACGGGTCAGAATTGGCCAAAACTGTGATTGTTGACGACGGACACGTAAAGGCGCCCCGGGGATCGTCAATCTTGGAAATCACTCTCGGACCCCAAAACTGTGAGTAATAGTCCAACAAACAGGACAGAATCAGCCAAAACCGCGAGTGTTGATGACCGACATGTAAGTGCACCCCCGGGTTCGTTCATCATGGATATCACTCCGGCAGCCCAAAACAGTGAGTAATAGTCCACGGAATGGGGGCCAGAATCGGCCAAAACTGTGAGTGTTGATGACCGACACGTAAACGCACTCCGGGGTTCTTTAATTGTGGAAATCACTCCGGGACCCCTAAACAGTGAATAATAGTCCACGAAACGGGCTAGAATTGGCCAAAACTGTAAGTGTTGATGAGCGATACGTAAACGAGCCCCGGGGTTCGTTAATCATGGAAATCACTCCGGCAACCCAAAACAGTGAGTAATAATTAATGAAACGGGCCAGAATTGGCCAAAACTGTGAGTGTTGATGACCGACATGTAAGCGCACCCCAGGGTTTGTTAATCGTGGTAATCACTCCGGGAGCCCAAAACAGTGAGTAATAGTCCACGAAACATGCCAGAATCAGCCAAAACCGCAAGTGTTGATGACCGACACGTAAGCGCACCCCGGGGTTCGTTAATCGTAGAAATCACTTCGGGACCCCAAAACAGTGAGTAATAGTCCATGAAATGGGCTAGAATCGGCCAAAACTGTGAGTGCTGATGACCTACACGTAAACGCACCCCTAGGTTTGTTAATCATGGAAATCACTCTGGGACCCCAAAATAGTGAGTAATAGTTCATGAAACGGGCTAGAATCGGTTAAAACTTTGAGTGTTGATGAGACACGAAGCGCACTTTTGCGCTCAATAACTATGGAAATCGCCGACCCCAAACGGGCCGAATTGGCCAAAACAGTAAGTGTTGACGATCGACACGTAAACGCACTCGGGATCGCTGGGACCCTAAACGGTGAGTAATAGTGCACGAAATGGACCAGAATCGGCCAAAATTGTGACTGTTGATGACCCACACGTAAACGCACCTTGGCGTTCAACAACTATGGAAATCGCTTCGGGACCGTAAACGGTGAGTAATAGTCCATGAAATGGGCCAGAATTGGCCAAAACTGTGAGTGTTGATGACCGACCCGTAAGTGCACCCCGGGGTTTGTTAATCGTGGTAATCACTCCGGCAACCCAAAACAGTGAGTAATAGTCCATGAAATGGGCCAGAATTGGCCAAAACTGTGAGTGTTGATGACCGACATGTAAGCGCACCTCGGGGTTTGTTAATCGTGGTAATCACTCCGGGAGCCCAAAACTGTGAGTAATAGTCCACGAAACAGGCCAAAATCGGCCAAAACCGCAAATGTTGATGACCGACACGTAAGCGTGCCCCAGGGTTCGTTAATCGTGGTAATCACTTCGGGACCCCAGAACAGTGAGTAATAGTCCATGATACGGGCCAGAATCGGCCAAAACTGTGAGTGTTGATGAACTACACGTAAACGCACCCCTGGGTTTGTTGTTCGTGGAAATCACTCCGGGACCCCAAAATAGTGTGTAATAGTTCATGAAACGGGCCGGAATCGGTTAAAACTTTGAGTGTTGATGAGACACGAAGCGCACCTTGGTGTTCAATAACTATGGAAATCGCCGACCCCAAAACGGGCCGAATTGGCCTAAACTGTGAGTGTTGACGATCGACACGTAAACGCACCTGGATCGCTTTGGTACCCTAAAACAGTGAGTAATAGTGCACCTAAACGGACCAGAATCGACCAAAATTGTGAGTGTTGATGACCAACACGAAACGCATTCTGGCGCTCAACAACTATGGAAATCGCTCGACCGTAAACGGTGAGTAATAGTCCACTAAACGGGCCGAATCGCCAAAACCGTGAGTGTTTATGACGGACACGTAAACGCACCGGATTCTTTAATTGTGGAAATCACCCGGACCCCAAAACAGTGAGTAATAGTCCAAGAACGGGCTAGAATCGCCAAAACCGCGAAAGTGTTGATGACCGACAAGTAAGCGCCCCGGGTTCGTTAATCGTGGAAATCACTCCGGCAGCCCAAAACAGTGAGTAATAGTCCATGAAATGGGCCAGAATTGGCCAAAACTATGAGTGTTGATGACGGACATGTAAGCGCACCCCGGGGTTTGTTAATCGTGGTAATCACTCCGGGACCCACACGCAAACGCATCTTGGCGTTCAACAACTATGGAAATCGCTTCGGGACCGTAAACGGTGAGTAATATTCCACGAAATGGGCCAGAATTGGCAAAAACTGTGAGTGTTCATGACCGACACGTAAGTGCACCCCGGGGTTCGTTAATCATGGTAATTACTCTGGGAGCCCAAAACAGTGAGTAATTGTCCATGAAACGATCCAAAATCGGCCAAAACCGCAGTGTTGATGACTGACACGTAAACACACCTTGGGGTTCGACAACTATGGAAATCGCTTCGGAACCCCTAAACGGTGAGTAATAGTCCATGAAATGGGTCAGAATTGGCCAAAACTGTGAGTGTTGACCACGGACACGTAAAGGCACCCCGGGGATTGTCAATCTTGGAAATCACTCCCGGACCCCAAAACTGTGAGTAATAGTCCAAGAAACAGGACAGAATCGCCAAACCGCGAGTGTTGATGACCGACATGTAAGTGCACCCTGGTTCGTTAATCATGGATATCACCCGCAGCCCAAAACAGTGAGTAATAGTCCATGAAACGGGCCGAAATCGCCAAAACTGTGAGTGTTTATGACCGACACGTAAACGCATTCCGGTTCTTTAATTGTGGAAATTACCCGGACCCCAAAACAGTGAGTAATAGTCCAAGAACGGGCTAGAATCGCCAAAACCGCGAAAGTGTTGATGACCGACACGTAAGCGCCGCCCGTGTTCGTTAATCGTGGAAATCACCCGCAGCCCAAAACAGTGAGTAATAGTCCATGAAATGGGCCGAAATGGCCAAAACTGTGAGTGTTGATGACCGACATGTAAGCGCACCCCGGGGTTTGTTAATCGTGGTAATCACTCCGGGAGCCCAAAACAGTGGGTAATAGTCCACGAAACAGGCCAGAATCAGCCAAAACCGCAAGTGTTGATGACCGACACGTAAGCGCACCCAGGGTTCGGTAATCGTGGAAATCACTTCAGGACCCTAAAACAGTGAGTAATAGTCCACGAAATGGGCCAGAATCGGCCAAAACTGTGAGTGTCGATGACCTACACGTACACACACCCCTGGGTTTGTTGATCGTGGAAATCGCTCCGAGACCCCAAAATAGTGAGTAATAGTTCGCGAAACGGGCCAGAATCGTTAAAACTTTGAGTGTTGATGAGACACGAAGCGCACCTTGGCGCTCAATAACTATGGAAATCGCCGACCCCAAAACGGGCCGAATTGGCCTAAACCGTGAGTGTTGACGATCGACATGTAAACGCACTCGATCGCTGGGACCCTAAACGGTGAGTAATAGTGCACTAAACGGACCAGAATCGCCAAAATTGTGAGTGTTGATGACCCACACGTAAACGCACCTTGGTGTTCAACAACTATGGAAATCGCTTCGGGACCGTAAATGGTGAGTAATATTCCACGAAATGGGCCAGAATTGGCAAAAACTGTGAGTGTTCATGACCGACACGTAAGTGCACCCCGGGGTTCGTTAATCATGGTAATTACTCTAGGAGCCCAAAACAGTGAGTAATTGTCCATGAAACGATCCAGAATCAGCCAAAACCGCAGTGTTGATGACCGACACGTAAACACACCTTGGGGTTCGACAACTATGGAAATCGCCTCGGAACCCCTAAACGGTGAGTAATAGTCCACTTAAACG
>JAHIAM010004172.1:0-41847 GCA_021605205.1 Aegilops longissima | reverse complement strand
GAGATAATACTCCTACTGCTGCTTTGTGGATTATCTTGTGTTCTTGCTAGGGAGCAATGGGAGCTACAAAACCTAGCCTGAGTGTGGTCTCGTATGAGTAGGATGAACTAAGCCGGAGCTGGACCGAACCCCTTCTTCGTTGCACTTGGGCCTCCTTTTATAGGCACAAGGGGTCACCACATATGCCAAGTAGACAAGGGTAAAATGGTAAAAACATAGGTTGGTACACCGCTTTGTACAGTGTACAGTGATCTATACCTAACTCTGACGGCAAGGGACAAGAGTCATCAATGCCTGCCTCGGCCGCCCGACAAAGGTAACAGGGACCGCTGGCGCCTCCGCTTGCCACGATGGTAGCCTGTCAGCCGCTTATCGCTGCTCCTCGCTGGCTGCACAGCCCGTCGACACGCGTGCTTGGGAGAGCCCTGGTGACACGCTGGCGGTGAGCTGGAGCGGAGATGAAGAGAGGTTGCCCGCCCGGCAAGCGCCTTTGCCGCGCAGAACCTTGTCGCTTGGGGGCTTGGCGCCCACTAGCCTTCCCGCAAGCTCCTCTTGCCGGGCCTTGTTTCCTTCGCTACCGAGTGGCCTTCCCAGCAAGCTCCTCTTGTCGGGTCTTGCTTACTTTAGTTTTAAACGGCTCCAAAGGAGCCGCTGAGGGTCTTGGCGGTCATCGCCAGCCTCGCCAGGCGCCAGAATCGTCTGCGGCACGAAGTTCGGGATACTAGGGTACCCCTACTCTAGTACACCGGCTGAAGCCCCCGGCTCGGGCTATACACGCGCGCCAAGCTCTGGTGGCCTGGCCCAAAACAGCACGGGCACGCAGCGTGGTCTTGATTACGCCATTATTTGCCTTGGACCCACCACGCCTCCCACGAACTGCACGCACCGGACGTGGCGCCGTGGGGAGATCGTGGGCTTTCTTTAATGGGAAAAATCGAACGCCTGCCCCTCCGTCAGACCCCGATCCTAGGTCACACCGATCTAGCATGTAACACATCATATCACTTTGCGGCCTCACGCACGGTATTCCCACCGGTGTCGCCTTACCATGGCCCGAACCGTTTACGCCTTTTGGCTCACGATATGATAGTGTCGCTAGCATCCATATGACAAAGAACCCGGGCCGACATGGCTAGTCGTGAACCCAAAGCGGCGCTTAACCCATGGGGACAGGCATACATGAATCACATCGAGCATGTCGGTCATCAACGTATGTATTCGGCTGTAGCACTGGCTAACAGGACTCGTATCCCGGGCTGTAGCAGGCTAGGCAGGACTCGAATAACACCGCGTGACATTTCCCGAAGGGACAGACATAGGAACGGCGAAACACATGCCGCCAGATCAAGTGTCCAAGCAAAGAGTGCTGGGCTAGCAGACTCCGTGAACCGGCTGTAGCGGACTACTATCGCCGTAAGCACGGGACTACATTTCCCCATATGAGAGGCTGCCAAGGATAAACAACTAGTTTGTCGGATCCCACACATACCAAGCATTTCAAACATACACACATTATGCTCAATATGCGAGATACAACATGGCATCACAACATGACTCTCACGACTCAAAATATTATTCATTAGGCTCAAGAGCGAGATATTACAAACATGGGTCTCATGACCCAACACTCGTGAGCATACAAGTCAAAGCACAAGCGGAAGCTAAACATGTCTGGGCATGTATAACTATAAATGAAAAAGGCTGGAATCTCGACTATCTACTGATCTCTGCCGAGGGCACAAGATCGTAGCTGAGGTAACAAGCTAAACGTCGAAGTCCACGTGGAACTACTAGCGAGACTGACGTCTCTCTGCAAAACATAAATAAGCAAACATAAATGAGACAACCCACCATGTACTCCTACATGGCCTCTCACCGCTACCTTTACCAAATCGTGTTCACACACTTAGCTCACACACAGTAGGACATGTTCATAACAATTCCAATTCATTCCCGATGAATCAGACCCGACTCAACTCTAAGCAGTAGCAGGCATGACACCAAGCATAAATGAGTAGGCACAACATGGCTCAAACAATTCCTACTCATACTAGTGGGTTTCATCTAATTACTGTGGAATGACAGGTCATGCAAAGGATCAAGGGGTTCAGCTACCGCAGCAAGTAACACATGAGTCGTTGTTGTCCTAATGCAGTAAAATAGAGCAGGAGCGAGAGAGTGGGATTATATCGAATGAACAAGGGGTTTTGCTTGCCCGCACTTCAAGATAATATAGTTCTTCATCGGTGTCATCGAACTCATCGCTCGACGCCGCTCATCGAGAGGGACAATTACCGCAAACAAGAGAGAACACAATCAATGCAATGCACATTCACATGAATGACATGTCATATTAAGGTACTGAATTCATCTAATGCAATAATAATCTGTTAGTTGAAGTGGAATTCAAACAAGGTTGAACTCCAACTTCAAATGCTATTCCATAAATTACCCTAATCATGATTCCTCCTATTCAGTGAGGTTAACTTGTTCAAACATGCATGATCATGGCATAAACAGATTCTTCATATTTTTCTGATCATTTTCATATATAAATTATTTCCATCCGAGTTACGGTTGAATTTATATGATTTTTAGAAGTTTGGGGTATTTTCGAATTTCCTGAATTAAAATAATTCCGAAAACTGGTTATTATGTCACCGACGTCGATGTGACGTCACGAGTCAACTCGGTCGCTGTCCAGGTCAACTCGACGCTGGGACCCACTGGTCGTGTGTCTAACTAACTAACCTAACTTAGTTAACACTAATCTAACTTGATTAGCGGGCGGGGCCCGCATGTCGCTGAGGGAGAGGGAGGTTAAACCGCAAGAGTCACGGGCGCCGGCTTAGTCACGGCCGAGCGACGCGGCGCGGCGCAAGTGCATTTCGCTGTTCCGCCACCAAAAGGGTCGGGAGGGTACCTCTGAGGGAGCTGGGATGAGCCGAGGCTCTTGGTGAAGTGGGTTGAGCTCGGGCGGTCGGAATCGACGCCGGCGGCGATATGCGCGGCCGCCGAGCTCGGCGAGCTCGGGCTCGATGCTGCAAGGCGCACTAGAGGGGAAACGAAGGCGCCACGGGTCCCTCGGTGCTGCGGTGAGGGCGGTGGTGAGGTTGGCTTGGTCATTGGGGCTCCACCACGCCAAGCGACGAGGCACGGCGGCGGCGAGCTTGGCCCGTAGTGGAGACGGTGGCTAGAGGAGGGAACGAGTCGGGAAGAGGGGGAAATGACTGGGGCTCACCGTGAGTGCGATGGTGGCATCGGCGAGCTGGGGGCACCGAGCCGGACCATGCGACGGCACCAGCGGGTCCAAGAGGGGAAAACGGTGGGCGGCGCCTCGTGGCGCCCCCAGGCCGGGAGACTTGGCGAGGAGGGAGGAGAGGGGCTAGGCGGAGCTCGGGGACATGCCGGAGAGGAGAAGGGGTGGCGGTGGCGCGATGGAGCTCGTCGGTGGCGGCAGCTCCGCTCGTGAGCTCGGGGAAGAGGGCCAGGGGAAGAGAGAGGAGCGGCGAGTGAGGGAGAGGAGCGAGGGGGCACGGGCGCCGCTGTGGCGCCGCAAGGAGGTCGGGAGGCTGTGCAGGCTGGAAGGGAGGAGGTGGCGAGCTCGGCGCGTGCCAGAAACCCTCCTCTCCTCATCGGCAGAGGTAGGCGACGAGCGGCGTGTCGGTTGGTGGGCTGGGCCACCAACCTGGGCCAATGAGGGAGGGGAGAAGGCTGGGCTGGTGGGTTCTGCGCAGTAAACCAGTAGTCCTTCTCTTTTTATTATTTCTGTTTTTTTTTTCTATTTTATTCTGTTTTGTTTTAGTTTAGTAAAATACTAAACCATTTAAATAAATCCTGAAAATAATTATGGGCATTAACTGAATTATTACAGAGGCCCTTAACTATTTTCCGTAATTGTTGGAGCATTTAAAATATTAATAGTATTTAAATGCCCCAATTCAAATACAATATGGTTTATTCAAAATCCAAAATGCCTTGGAAAATATCCATCACCTCTGGATATGGTTTTCACCCTTTTCCATTAATCATGAACATTTTGCAAACCACTTTGGGTTTTTGAAAATATTTTGAATTTAAACCTATTTGAATTGCTTTAGTGCTAGGGCTTGATCATCCCCATTTCAAATTTCATGGAAATTAAACATGATGCATGGATGCAATGCTACTAGTTACAAGCAAGCTCTAGAGTTGATCTGGGTCTGTGATAACTCACCCCACTAAACAAGAATCTCGCCCGAGATTCAAGACGTGAGGCAAGAGGAAAAAGGGGTCACAAACTAACACAATCTTCATGATCCATTTGCCTTCTCAAGATGTTGATTTACTCCATCATCTTGGTCTTGACGCCCTTGCTTTCGAGGTCTTCACTTGACACGACAATGTAAGGAAGGAAAACCCTACATGATTCGATCTTCACGAAGATCAAGTAAACATGATCAACTCGCGGACTGAGACGGTGACACATCTTGAGTTGAGACATAAAATGCATCGAGAGGGATGGAAGAACAACAACGGGGTTTGATTGGTGGCAACAATCCCACGCTTAGGGAGACGGTGGATGGTGTCAAGGTGGCGAGGAAATAGTTACCATGATCCCGTAACAGGACACCTCGAGAAAGGTGACGCAAGAACTATCCCTTTAAGTGGCAAAAAGAATTACTTTTGACCCATAGATCATTGGAACTCTTTATACCAGCCTAAGGCAATTCACAACGATCGTTTGACGGAGTGCAAAGGAATGGTACACCCGGACTAGAATGGATGATGTGGACTACCTTGTTGAAGACAACGCAATGGATGATTTTGCTTATCATCGAAGGTAGGGGGGACCCATGGTAAGTCCACTTTTGAAGATAACTCTGGACAAGAATTACTAAGAAGACAGTCTATAGCGAGATAGCACAAGGACGGTGCAAGCTGGGAACGAAATGCGACTGTTCGAATGTTCCAACCATCATATCCGCCTGAGATTCAGATCTGGTTGGTGTTAGGATATTTCAGACTCAGCACGTCTGGAAAGGAAAGGTTGCAACACAATTTGACGAGATAACGCTATAGATTCTCGAAGTGAACTAAGGTAGCAAGCTCCAAAATATGAGCTGGTTCCGCTACAAACCTGTGAACACATTGTCCTGCATAAACATGGCCACGTAGTAGTCTTATAATAAAACGCTACCGAAGTTCGTGGGGAACCATGATCGAGGATATTGAAGTCCTTGCATAAGGCATGCTCTTAAGAAGGAACTTCCTTTCCTTGAACAAATCAATCGGTGGCTTGGTGTGCTAGGAATACATACGGAATGAAGATGATCAGTCTATCAAACCATAGAATACTTAGCACATGCATGACGGACTTGGGATGATTCCAAGAGGCAAAACAAACCTTTCTCAAGTTCATGGCGGCAACTTACATCGATGCACATGAACTAGAGGAAGTCACTACTTTCATCCAAACATATGCTTCCTGAACGAAACACTAAGAAATGCTTACACAAGCTTCCAATACTAGGTTGATGCTCAACATGACTCATGGGGGAGACAAAATGCTACTGATGGGCTCAACACAACTCATCGGAATTTCCATATCACCGACTTCCACCATCATGTGAACACGGTGATAGCATTGGTCGACCAAAGATGTAATGGTATGCTCGAGGATTAACCACGAGTAAGACAACATTATGAGCATCGTTGGTACTGATTTGATTTGAAGATAGCCCATACTCAAATCAAGGGATTGATAAGACAATAGGTCCAACAACGATCACGAGAACCAATTGATGAAGATATCATCTTTCTTCAACACACACTACACAAGAATATCCCTTTGGAATGAACTAAGTTAGGCAAGCTTTTATCTTCCAACTCTCCAAGTTGTTGTTTGGCTTAACCAACTAGCTCAGGGGGTATCTAACACAGATTCTTGGAGAAGGGGTGGTTCACAAGAAACCGACTTGATCACGGGCTCAACATAACAGTCAGGGAACAACCCGGTAACACTTCCAAGAAGACATTTGGAAAGTCACGAACCACCGGTATGTTACTAAGCTCGAGAACAATCTTGCTTTTGAGGGCAAGACGATATGATCGAACGAGTGAGGACTTGACAGAATCCTAACTCATAGATCGAAGGGTGCACCAGAACTAAGGACTAGGTAGCACGATCAATCTTAGGATGATGGTTTGATAACCAACACGCTAAGAATAAGAATATTGTCCATTCACTACCAAGCAACAAGTTGCTCGGAGTATTGATTTCACACATCACAATTCACTTGCCGCATTCCGTTACAACAACACGGAACCGAGGAATGAATAATGATAGCGAGAGTATCACTGCGCCAAGAATTCCTAGGAGGTTGTGCAATTCCCATGACACTCTTGACATAAAGATGGTAACACTCAAGGTAGAACAGAACAAAAGCTGAATTGGCGCTTTTGATCTGCGGATACAACTACTTTGACCCAATCCTAGAAATGGATGAGGTAATCGAGTTTGTTTCTCCTAGTCATTCCGAATAGAATGGCTTGACGGACCACAAGGATAAAATGCATCGATGAACACAAATGCACACATACCCTTGGCTATCAATTGATAGATGAAGGTCAGAAGGCATCTAAGAGAACAACTCAAAGGAACATATAATTTTCTGAGTTGTGGATGCACAGATTAGTATGTCGAGCAAGCTCAACATTTCTTCCGGATAACCCATGCAGAAAGGTAGAATTGGCAGATTCACAATTATGAATGGAGAACTCCTCAAGAGCACTCTTATTGTGATCTTTTGGCTCAAAAGAACTTCTGCCGTAAGCGGTTCGTAGTATTTGGAAGAAGGAAATACCGCGGACCTTGAGGACTATTGCAAGGTTACTAATATCCTAAAGGCACTAGCAAATACTAGCAACATGAAGTAGGATGAATCTCGGTTCAAAGAACCCAGAGTAGAATACCTACTACTAAATGGCATCACGGATGCTTTCAAAGTGATGGCCGAATCATCACACTGGGATACAAAAGCATAGCTAAATTGATAGGTGACTTCCTAGACACCTAAGGTCATAATAATAGTTCCAACATATATGTCGAGGCAACAGAGCACCTCGATCGACCGGTTGGTGTGCTTATTCGCCCAAAAGGACATCAGAACGGAAGGAAAGGATTTGCAAATGCATCGACTATTTAGAGACCTGGATGACTCGGACAGCATAACGGCTGTAAATGCTCAAAATGATTTGAGACATCTTGCAAGAATGGTGGCATAACCACTCAACAACATCATAACAAGATTCTCGAGATCAACAGCTATCATACAGAATAGTAGGAACTGAACTGGGGATTAAATCCAACAATCTTAAAGGTCTATGGATTAGTAACACGTCATCCTGATAGATAGATGAGAAGCCTAGTTCTTAAACCCGTAGAAGAGAAGAGGATGACTCGGATCGAAGGCCATGAGGTATAAGGAGTAAAAAGAGCCTTACGCTCCTTCCACAATCAATTCCTTACATAGCTAAAGCATTTCTAGACACAACTTCACCAGTTTGGCTTGGTAATCCTACAGCAACAAAGCTCGATACCAACGCTGTCAGACCCCGATCCTAGGTCACACCGATCTAGCATGTAACACATCATATCACTTTGCGGCCTCACGCACGGTATTCCCACGGTGTCGCCTTACCATGGCCCGGAACCGCTTATGCCTTTTGGCTCACGATATGATAGTGTCGCTAGCATCCATATGACAAAGAACCCGGCCGACATGGCTAGTCGTGAACCCAAAGCGGCGCTAACCCATGGGGACAGGCATACATGAATCACATCGAGCATGTCGGTCATCAACGTATGTATTCGGCTGTAGCACTGGGCTAACAGGACTCCGTATCCCGGCTGTAGCAGGCTAGGCAGACTCAATAACACCGCGTGACATTTCCCGAAGGACGATATAGGAACGGCGAAACACATGCCGCCAGTCAAGTGTCCAAGCAGTCTGGGCTAGCGAGACTCGTGAACCGGGCTGTAGCGGACTACTATCGCCGTAGCACGAGACTACATTTCCCATATGAGAGGCTGCCAAGGATAAACAACTAGTTTGTCGGATCCCACACATACCAAGCATTTCAAACATACACACATTATGCTCAATATGCGTAGATACAACATGGCATCACAACATAACTCTACGACTCAAAATATTATTCATTAGGCTCAAGAGCGAGATATTACAAACATGGGTCTCATGACCCAACACTCGAAACATACAAGTCAAAGCACAAGCGAAGCTAAACATGTCCGGGTACGCATAACTATAAATGAAAAAGGCTGGGAAGCCCGACTATCTACCAGATCTGCCGAGGGCACAAGATCGTAGCTGAGGTAACAAGCTAAACGTCAAGTCCACGTGGAACTACTAGCGAGACCGACGCCTCTCGCAAAACATAAATAAGCAAACGTGAGTACAATTGTACTCAGCAAGACTTACATCGTAACTAACTACATATGCATCATTATCAAAAGGGGTGGTGGAGTTTGACCGCAGCAAGCCAGCTTTGACTCGGTGGCTATCCTGAACTACGATCGCAAGTAACTCTTTTGAGGTGGCGCACGAGTCCACATATTCACCATATCAATACACCACTATGGACCCGCTCCCGCCTCCCTACGAGAACGCCATCCATAGCACTCACGCTTATCTTGCGCATTTTAGAGTATCCACTTTCACTTGTCTATGAACTGATATAGGCAACCCAGAAGTCCTTCTCCGTGGACACGGCTATTCAATAGATCATATTAAACCCCGCAGGGTGTACTTCTTCACACACGCTCACCACTTACCGCGTTTACACGACATGTACTGGCAACCTTCAAGCGGAAGCCCAACGTGGGTGTCGGCCACGGCCTACCTAAACACTCAAGTCCCTAGTCCAGTTTATCGCCTATTCGGGTTCCATCCGCAGGAGTCCGCCGAGGTTTCCCATACAGCCCGAACGATGTGTGCAGGGTTCCCGAGATACCAAACGGGCACTCGGTACACCGGCCACGGTGCCTACCGCAACACAACCCACCCCTAAGGTCAGCGCTATGTGCGCCCCAAAGATGCTACAAACACCGTAAACTACTTGCAACTCCCTGACCGAGGACAAGGGTGGTTAAGAAGCCGAGAGGGTCAATTAAGGATCCCAATGCGTGGTAGTAACTGTTTCATGGATCACAAACACGTAACTCAGTTCCTCGAGGACGGCTGCAATGAGACAACCCACCATGTACTCCTACATGGCCTCTCACCGCTACCTTTACCAAATCGTGTTCACACACTTAGCTCACACACAGTAGGACATGTTCATAACAATTCCAATTCATTCCCGATGAATCAGACCGACTCAACTCTAAGCAGAGCAGGCATGACACCAAGCATAAATGAGTAGGCACAACATGGCTCAAACAATTCCTACTCATACTAGTGGGTTTCATCTAATTATCGTGGAATGACAGTCATGCAAAGGATCAAGGGTTCAGCTACCGCAGCAAGTAACACATGAGTCGTTGTTGTCCTAATGCAGTAAAATAGAGCAGGAGCGAGAGAGTGGGATTATATCGAATGAACAAGGGGTTTTGCTTGCCTCGGCACTTCAAGATAATATAGTTCTTCATCGGTGTCATCGAACTCATCGCTTGTGACGTCGCTCATCGAGAGGGACAATTACCGCAAACAAGAGAGAACACAATCAATGCAATGCACATTCACATGAATGACATGTCATATTAAGGTACTGAATTCATCTAATGCAATAATAATCTGTTAGTTGAAGTGGAATTCAAACAAGGTTGAACTCCAACTTCAAATGCTATTCCATAAATTACCCTAATCATGATTCCTCCTATTCAGTGAGGTTAACTTGTTCAAACATGCATGATCATGGCATAAACAGATTCTTCATATTTTTCTGATCATTTTCATATATAAATTATTTCCATCCGAGTTACGGTTGAATTTATATGATTTTTAGAAGTTTGGGGTATTTTCTCGAATTTCCTGAATTAAAATAATTCCGAAAACTGGTTATTGCGCCACCGACGTCGATGTGACGTCAACGAGTCAACTGGTCGCTGTCCAGGTCAACTCGACGCTGGGACCCACTGGTCGTGTCTAACTAACTAACCTAACTTAGTTAACACTAATCTAACTTGATTAGCAGGCGGGGCCCGCATGTCGCTGAGGGAGAGGGGAGGTTAAACCGCAAGTGGTCACGTGGCGCCGGCGCTTAGCCGCCGGCGAGCCCGACGCGGCGGCGCAAGTGCATTTCGCTGTTCCGGCCACCAAAAGGGTCGGGGAGGGTACCTACGGGGAGCTGGGGATGAGCTGAGGCTCTTGGTGAAGTGGGTTGAGCTCGGGGCGGTCGGAATCGACGCCGGCGGCGACCTATGCGGCCGCCGGAGCTCGGGCGAGCTCGGGCTCGACGCTGCGGCGCACTAGAGGGGAAACGGAGGGCGCTACGGGTCCCTGGTGCTGCGGTGAGGGCGGTGGTGAGGTTGGCTTCGGGTCATTGGGGCTCCAGCCACGCCGGCGACGAGGCACGGCGAGCATTGGCCCGTAGAGGGAGACGGTGGCTAGAGGAGGGAACGAGTCGGGAAGAGGGGAAATGACTCGGGGCTCACCGTGAGTGCGATGGTGGCATCGGCGAGCTGGGGGCACCGGAGCCGTGAATTGGGCGACGGCATCATGGGTCCAAGAGGGAAAACGGTGGGCGGCGCCTCGTGGCGCTCGGCCGGGAGACTTGGCGAGGAGGAGGAGAGGGGCTAGGCGGAGCTCGGGGACATGCCGGAGAGGAGAAGGGGTGGCGGTGGCGCGATGGAGCTCGTCGGTGGCGGCAGCTCCGCTCGTGAGCTCGGGGAAGAGGGCCAGGGGGAAAGAGAGGAGCGCGAGTGAGGGAGAGGAGCGAGGGGCACGGGCGCCGCCGTGGCGCCGCAAGGAGGTCGGGAGGGCCAGCAGGCTGGAAGGGAGGAGGTGGCGAGCTCGGCGCGTCAGCCAGTGTCCCTCCTCTCGCCTCTTGGCGGAGGTAGGCGACGAGCGGCGTGTCGGTTGGTGGGCTGGGCCACCAACTGGCCAGCGAGGGGAGGGGAGAAGGCTGGGCTGGTGGGCTGCGCAGTAAACCAGTAGTCCTTCTCTCTTTTTATTATTTCTGTTTTTTTCTATTTTATTCTGTTTTGTTTTAGTTTAGTAAAATACTAAACCATTTAAATAAATCCTGAAAATAATTATGGGCATTAACTGAATTATTACAGAGGCCCTTAACTATTTTCCAGAATTGTTGGAGCATTTAAAATATTAATAGTATTTAAATGCCCCAATTCAAATACAATATGGTTTATTCAAAATCCAAAATGCCTTGGAAAAATATCCATCACCTCTGGATATGGTTTTCACCCTTTTCCATTAATCATGAACATTTTTGCAAACCACTTTGGGTTTTTGAAAATATTTTTGAATTTAAACCTATTTGAATTGCTTTAGTGCTAGGGCTTGATCATCCCCATTTCAAATTTCATGGAAATTAAACATGATGCATGGATGCAATGCTACTAGTTACAAGCAAGCTCTAGAGTTGATCTGGGGCTGTGACAACTCTTCCGCCACTACTTCTCACCTCGCGTAGAGAGAGGAGAGCCGCTTGCCGGAGGAATTGCATGGACCTCTAGGATCGGCAAGAAGGAAGCGTGTCTTGACGGAGAGTTGCGCAGCAAGTGGGAGGAGTGGAGGGCCGATGGTGCTGGATCTTAGAGGAGGAGCCACAGCCTTTTACTACCTCAAGAAGACCCCCATAGTTCAAGGGCAACGATTGGAGCAACTTGGCGCGGAGGACGACAAGTTGAAGATTGCCACGACTAGGATTTATGCCTCCGCAAGCAGGGCTTACCGTGGGAGCAGTTGGCGCGGACTTCCTTCGCCGCCGCATTGCGCCCTTGCAGGAGAAAGGGAGGCCTGCTTGGGAATTCCAGAACGCGGCAGATATCATGAGGCTGCGCCAGGTCTGAATTGGAATTTCACTACCTTGGAGCTTGACGGCATGCTTGTGGGAGCTGTTCAAGCTCAAGCGGATAACCCCGGATGGTGCATGTTGCGAGGGAGTTGTGCCTTGTGCAACAACTGCCGCTTGATAGCATCCGCGCGATAATGCCGCCAGCGATTCCCATGGGATCGTTCCGACTTAAGCGAGAGCCCGCCGATGACATAGTGCAGCAGTTCTTCGACAACTTGGTTGAAGTGCCGATCCGCGCCGACGAGAAGAGGCGGCTCACCCGCGACACCACTGATCAGGAGATGGCGCGCATCGCCACAAGGTTGGAGGAGGCTGCAGAGGCTGCTGCCGCTGGCGCGTTTGGGTTCACTGTCGAGGAGGCAGAGAGGGCCGAGGCGGCAAGCCTTGCCGACCGAGAAGAGTTCGTCGGTGAGGAGGAGCAGACCGAGCCCGACAACGACCCAAGCGAGCCTGCCGAGGGTGCCTTCCCTCTGCCGTCAAGTAGCTTGCCGTAGGAGGAGCTCGCTGCCCCGCCAAGGAGACGTCTCCGGAAGACCGGAGAAGTGGCGGGGGAGCATACGGTCCAACAGCCGCCTCGCCGCCGACGCGCTTCCACCGCTGCAAGCACATGCCGCTGAGCGCCCTCATTCGCCACGGCGACGCGCGCAGGGTCTTCGAATCGCGGACCCTGCACTCCGCCAAGCGCCGAGGGAGTCTTCTCCCCAATCCGTCGCGCCGAGCAGAGTTTGATCTCTCCGCCCTCAGCCCGAGGAAGAAGAGGAAGAGTAAGATCTTGTCGCTGTTATTTGTAATCCCCAATTTTTGCTTTATCTTATATCCGACTGGTTCCACTCAACCTTCTTCTTCAGACGTTAGCTCGTAGAGCGCCAAGAGGGCCAAGACGCCGGTGGTTGTCGTCTCGGATGACTCCACAGAGCAACAGGGGCACGTCCCGACTCCATTGCCGGATCCGCAACCCTCAACAGAGCAGCCCCAGCACAGCCCCCAGCCAAAGTATCCGCACGCTTCTCGTGGTTAGGCGCGCTTGGGTGCTTTTCCGTTACTGATATCTGGTTTGTTGAATTTTGTAGGAGCGGAGCAGCCACATCATGGAGCACCGGAGGCTACTCCTGAGGTCCAGCCTCACCAGGAGGCCCCGGAGGTCACTCCCAAAATTCTGCTTGCTTCAACTACGCCACCAAGGGAGAATTCTCCGCCAAGGGAGCGCTCTCCGGCAAGGGAGGCTTCTCCGACAAGGGGAGCTTCCCCGACAAGGGCTGGCGCCGACGACCCTCCGTGGTGGAGACCGCCAGCAGCACCCCCACCGCAGTAATCTTCTTGTTTGATAGTTTCCCTTGGGTTCTTTTCTTCTGTTTTTTTTTTCTTTCGAATATCTGCTTGATTTGTGCTTTCTTCTTCTGACCGTCAGATCCATCTGCCGGAGATCTGATGGAAGCTGAGGCTGCCGGCGAGGAAGACGCTCGCGGCGGCAATGTCGACGCCGCCAACATGGAGGAGGAGGCTGGCGCTGACGGGCCCGCCGGTGAGGAGGCTGCCGAGGCCGCTGGCGCAGAGGCTGGGGAGGAATCTGGTGATCGCACGGACGGCCCGGAGGCCGCAGGAGCGCCAGGCGCTGCACCGACCGCCGATCCCCCCGCCACTGATGCCGCACCAGACTCCGAGGAGCCCCAGCCCGCGTGCACTGAATGCCGCGAGGGTGTCTTCATCAAGCTCCCATGGGCATCAAGCTCCAGGCACCGGCCAAGGGGAGACCTTCGATGCGGAACTGCTTGCCTCACGGGCTATCACTGGTTGATGCCCCGAGCAGCAGCAGCAGTGAGCCCGAGGAGGAGCAGCTGCTAAGGAGGTTGTTGTCGCTCTACCGCGCCGACAAGCCAAACTGAGTCGTGGAGGCGCTTGTCGCGAGGGCGGAGCTGATTTGGAGAACGTCGCGGAAGAGCTCGTGCGCCAACAAAGAGACTCTCCGGATATAGCGAGGCGCGGGAGCAGCTTGTCGAGGAGCGCACGGCCTTCATCTTGGAGAAGGGCGAGGTTGAGGAGCAGCAGAGGCTTGCCGGCGAGAAGCTCTCCGCCGAGAAGGTGAGTCGGGCGCAGCGGAAGATCAACCTCGACAGCTTTGAGGAAGATCTCGCAGGCTGCGAGCAAACGATTAGCGGGCCACTTCAGAGGCAAAGATGTGCTGCGCGCTGCCGAGGCCGCCAAGAGGGAATTGGAGACGAGGTGGCTCAGCTGGAGTCCACCCTCGTAAGAGTGCCGAGGAGGTCGCCCGGAAGCGCCGAGCATGAGAAGGACGCTACACCTCGGCGAGCTACAAGGTCGTTTTTTTGAAAAGATCAAAGAGCTCGATGCCGCCAAGGACTCCAAGGCAGATCTGGAGCTGAAATTGACCACCTTGACGGAGACGTTGAATGGCGCCAAGGAGCGGAAACGGGCTTGCTGGAAAAGATCAAAGCCACCGAGGAGTTGTTTGTCGAATCTCTGACCG
Organism: Aegilops longissima; assembly: GCA_021605205.1. NCBI lineage: Eukaryota > Viridiplantae > Streptophyta > Magnoliopsida > Poales > Poaceae > Aegilops > Aegilops longissima. The sequence goes on along the minus strand of JAHIAM010004172.1, from coordinate 27,323 downwards.
CCGAGAATAATCTTCGAGACAAAGATAATGCATTGGATGTAAGGTCTTGTGGACACCGCCGCCGCATCCATAATGAGCTGATGGAGCTGGGGATCACAGATCTTGGGTACTCCACCGACGAGAAACTCCAACCCAGCGTCAAGCTTAGCCTATTCTTCAAAGGCGTGTTGGCGGGTATCCAGCGGCTCCGGGAAGAGGTTCCAAAGCAACTGGCGGAGGAATCACGTCAAGTCTGCGCCGAGGCTCTCCAGAAGGTGTTGATGAAGGTGGCCTTCCGCAACCCAGGCATCGACTTCACCAAAGCCCTCAAGTCCTTGCCTCCATCCGCCGATGTTGAAGCGCTCAAAGCCCTTGTCGCACCCATTATGGACAGGTGAGTGGAGTTAAGAGGCTCGAGGCCACGCGTGGACTAGGCCGCCAAGTCTATCTTTTCTCTTGTCGTCAGTAGATCATGTTTAGATAGAAAGTCTATTAGATCCGCGACAAGTCATTATGTAATATACACTATCTTAGGCAATCGAATGCAATGTTATTTCCTTTATTCGACTCTTGGCTTTGTATGTTACTGCCCTACGCTTTTCAGGGAAACTTGCGGTGCAGCACCCTTGTCAGCATGGCGCCGAGTGTGGAACTTCAGCAGCCTCTGGCAAGGGTCGCCATCGACAAGCAACCTTGTCGCGGACTAGCCGCAGCTCACTTAAGTTGTTGAGAGGACTCGAAACAAAGTAAGGGCGCAAGCTAGTCGCGAGTCGGTTCCTCCGCGCACAGGTTTTCCATACAAAGTACTATCGTTCGAGGAAGATAACTTAAAAATTTAAAACTGGTCGTTTAAACTTAGCAACTTAGCTTTTCTGTTGTCCATTTTCCGGCAAGGCGACGGTTCCTCGAGCGACGCTTGGCGGCCCACACCATTATCTTCTCCTTCCCCCCCGGTGAACTTGTGGGTGGACGAACCTTCTTCTTGTTTGAGAAGAAAGAAGAGAAAATAAGGTTATGGAGCCTAATGGCTCATCATCGCTTACCGGGTGCGGATGCTGCACAAAATGTTAGTAAACACATGCATATATGATTATGAGGGCATGTATTGACAAAATGTGCGGGACACCTAGGCTTTACTGATGCACGGGGTCTGCGCCCGGCTTTGTACAAAGGATTACATGCAACAGCGGCAAGACTTGTACAAAAGGGTGGTTGCCGGAATGGGTTCCGGCAACCGCGCCTCATGGGTAAAACTTGCGAAGATGCTCTATATTCCAGGAATTGCTCACCGGAAGGCCATCTTCGGTCTCAAGGCGGATAGCGCCGGGCCTAGTGACTCGTTTCACCCGATAAGGGCCTTCCCACTTCGGCGTCAACTTGTTGGAATTCTTGGCGGATTGAACGCGCCGAAGAACAAGGTCGCCTTCCTCGAAGCTTTCCGCATTAACTTTGGCGGCTATGGTAGCGACGCAAAGCTTGCTGGTAACGAGCAGCTCGTCACAAGCAGCACGAAGACGATCTTCTTCGAGGAGCAGCGTCATCTTGTCGCAGCTGCTCTTGCTCAAGCTCATCATAAGCGAGCACTCGAGGAGACCAGACACGAGTTCCGTGGGAGAACTGCCTGCGCTCCGTAGACTAGAGCAAAAGGTGTGCGGCCGATGGCTCGATTTGGCGTCGTCGGATCGACCAAAGAACCACCGGCAGCTCCTCGATCCAGTTCCTTCCGCACTTGCGCAGCTTGTCGAAAGTTCTGGTCTTGAGTCCCCGCAGCACTTCAGCATTTGCTCTCTCTGCTTGACCGTTGCTTCTCGGATGAGCAATAGCAGCAAAGCTGATCTTGGCGCCAAGATCTTGGGCGTACTGCATGAAGGTGCGGCTCGTGAACTGTGTGCCGTTGTCGGTGATGATTCTGTTAGGAATCCCAAAACGGCAAACAATTGACCTGAAGAACTTGACCGCTGACTGTGCTGTCACCTTCCTCACTGGTTCCACTTCTGGCCACTTTGTGAACTTGTCGATTGCAACGTACAAGTATTCAAAGCCCCCGACAGCTCGGGGGAAGGGGCCGAGGATGTCGAGCCCCCAGACCGAAAAGGGTCAGGATAAAGGGATCGTCTCGAGAGCTTGAGCTGGTTGGTGTATCTGTTTGGAATGGAACTGGCACGCTTCACACTTGGTTACTTGTGCAACAGCATCCTGGAGGGCTTCGGCGGAAGAAACCTTGCCGGAAAGCTTTTCCGGCAAGTGTTTTGCGCCAATGTGGTGACCACATATGCCTCCATGTATCTCTCGCCAACAGCCATCCATCTTCCCGGCAAATACACTTCAATTTCACACCGCTGAGCCTTCTTACGATAGGATGTTGTCAACAAACTGGTACATACTTGACCGCCGGGCTACTTTTTCCGCTTCTTCTTGCTCTTCGGAAGTTCTCCGTCTCAAGGAAATGGACGATTTGTGTGCCCATGTTGGAGCCGTGGCTCGACAACAAGGACTAAAGGCTCATCTATCATCTGCGGGAACATCAGCTTCTCGGCAAGGACCTGTGGGTCCGCCGAGCTTGATGATCCCGGCAAGCTTGCCGGAGCTAAACTTGTCGGGAGCGCTTGCTTCAACGATACAAACTGCATGGTTTGTCGAGCGGATCGCTCCTCGGTGATGTTTGCGTTGATTTTAGGGACCTTCTTGGCGGCGGCTTGGGGAGCTCTGCTTAGAAAGTAGTCGCGGAAACCAATTTTATTTTCTTGCTCTGCCTGTTGATGGTGTTACGGTTGGCTGAGTTAGCTTGAGCACAAAAATCCCTGGTTCCACAGTAACTTAAGTGCGGCACATTTGGAGAGGCCATCAGCTATATCATTCTGTGCTCTCGGAACGTGTTCCATTTGCAGGCCTTCAAAGCGCTCTTCCAGCTTCCTCACTTCATCGACGTAGGCTTCCATCAATGGACTCTGATAATGTTTATTTACTTGGCGGACGACAAGTTGCGAGTCCCCCCTGAAAATGAGCTTCTTGATCCCAAGGTCCACCGCAATCCTGAGACCGGCAAGCAAGCCTTCATACTCTGCAGTATTATTTGTTGCTTCTTCCTTGGGAAAGTGCATCTGGACTATGTACTTGAGGTGCTCTCCGGTGGGCGCGATAAGCAGCACGCCGGCACCGGCGCCTTGCAGCGAGAAGGCACCGTCAAAGTACATCAGCCACTCTTTATTTGCCTCCTTGACGGGGATGCTAGTCTCCGGAATCTCTTCATCTTGCGTTGGCGTCCACTCCGCTATGAATTCTGCCAATGCCCTGCTCTGGATAGTTGAAGTGCTTTCGAACTTGATACCAAAGCTTGACAGTTCCAAAGGCCCACTCGACAATCCCACCTGTTGCTTCGGATTTTGCAATATCCTCTTCAGCGGAAAGCGAGTGACAACTGTTATCTCGTGTGCTTGGAAGTAATGGCGCAGCCTTCTTGAGGCCATGAGGAGGCCGAAAAGCAACTTCTGCACACCATAGTACCTTGACCTAGCCCCCTGCAGAAGGGAACTGACAAAATAGACTGGGCGCTGCACCATCTTCTTCTGTATCTTGTCGCAATCCTGCACTGATCTGTTCTTGTCGGGACCAGAGCTTGACGGTGAAGCCCCCTGCTCGTCGCTGGATGCAACTGCCTCGGTTGCCGGCTCATCGTCCGCCTCCCTCTCCGCTACTAACGCAGCACTAACCACTTGATTGGTCGCTGCTATATACAGCAGCAACTTCTCTTGTAGCTTAGGTGCAACAAGTATTGGAGCGGAGGACAGGTATCTCTTCAAGTCCTGCAGCGCAGCCTCCGCTTCAGGAGTCCATTTCATTGGACCTGCCTTTTTCAAAATCTTGAAAAATGGCAGGTAGCGTTCAGCAGACTTAGAGATGAACTCGCCGAGAGCAGCCACGCAACCGCAAGCCTTCCGACATCCTTGACGCCCTTTGGTGCTTCAATCTGCTCAATGGCCTTGATCTTGTCGGGATTGGCTTCAATTCCCCCTGAGACAAAGAACCCGAGAAGCTTGCCGGAAGGTACTCCAAACACGCACTTCTCGGGGTTGAGCTTGAGGTTGATCCTGCGCAGATTTGCAAATGTTTCATCCAAATCCTGAACCAGAGTCGCTCTGTCCTTGCTCTTGACCACTATGTCATCCATGTAAGCTTCTACATTTCTGTGTATTTGTGACTCAAAGGCATCGTGGACTACTCTTGCAAAGGTTGAACCAGCATTCTTTAAACCGAAAGGCATCCGTATGAAGCAGTACGTGCCACATGGTGTAATGAATGCGGTTTTCTCTTCATCCTCTTCAGCCATGAAGATCTGATGATATCCTGAATATGCATCAAGAAATGAAAGCAGATCACATCCAGCCGTGGAGTCAACAATCTGGTCGATACGTGGCAAGGGAAATGGGTCTTTGGGACAAGCTTTGTTAACATTAGTGAAGTCAATACAAAGTCTCCGTTTCCCATTAGCCTTGCATACAACTACCGGATTGGCCAACCATGTGGGATGGAGGACTCCTCTGACAAGCCCTGCTGCTTCTAACTTCTTGATTTCTTCTGCTATGAACTCTTGGCGCTCACTTGCTGCTTCCTAACTTTTTCGCTTGACGGTCCGCTGCGTGAGGACGAGACAGCTAGGTGGTGCTCAATTACTTTCACAGGAACACCGGGATGTCGATGGTTGCCATGCAAACACATCGACATTCGCCCGCAGAAAGCAACGAGCTCGCCTTCCTATTTAGGATCAAGCGTGGCACCGATGGTGAAGGTACCACCAGTCCGCCCTCGTTGGCGGCACCTTCTTGGTCTTCGGCGGAGCTGCCATCGTCTTCTTGCACTTGCCGGTGGAGCTCGATGGTGCGTCCTCGACGGTAGCGTAGCACTCCGAGGAGGTGCGCTTGCCGGAGTGGGCATCAGAGCTCTTGCCGGTCTTGATGGTCTTCTTCTTCCCCCCGGGAGCTTCAGCGGCAAGTGGTTTGCTAACTGTTGTGGCAGCTGCATCCCGGTAAATCTTGTCGGCGCAGATAAGTGCGTCCTTCTTGTCGCCATGGACAGAAATGACGCTTATCGGGTGTAACGCCCCGGTTTTGATGCGCCAGGTGTCTGCCAGTTATTTGCCGTCTTTGCCATGTCATGTGCTTGCGTGTCTCTCTTTGCCATGTCATCATATGCATTTCATATCATGTCATCATGTGCATCTCATTTTGCATACGTGTTCGTCTCATGCATCCGAGCATTTTCCCCGTTGTCCGCTTTTCCAATCCGGCACTCCTATGTCTCCCGCGCCCTTTTACTTCTTTTAGGTAATGCGGGTGTTAAACGGTCTCGAATGGACCGAGGTTTGCCAGCGGCCTTGGTATAGCAATCGTGAACCGCCTGTCAAGTTTCGTGCCATTTGGAGGTCGTTTGATACTCCAACGGTTAACCGGGTAACCGTAAAAGCCTCTTTTGTTGCAGCCCAACACCCCTTTCCAAGTGGCCCAAAACCCACCTAACTCCCCTCCATGTTCTCGGTCGTTCGATCACGATCGCGTGGCCGAAAACCGCTCCTCATTTGGACTCTCCTAGCTCCCTCTACCTATAAATATGCCTCTCCCCGAAATTCGCGGATCAAATCTCGGTGAAACCCTAAAATTCCCCCTCTCGCACCGGGCGTGTCCGCCTGCGGACATGTCCGCCGCCGCTCCCAGCTAATCGGAGGCCGCCACGTGGCGCGCCGCCGCCGCCCTCGCCGCCCGGGCCCGGCGGCCGCCCGCCAGCCTTGACCAGGCCCGAGCCCCAGCCGCGCCCGCGATGCCGCCGCCGCCGCCTCCCGCCAGTCTGGCCCGCCTCTCTCGCGCCTCGCCCGGCGCCGCCCTCGCCGGCCGCTGGCTGGCGCCTCGCCCGCCGCCCGGCCTCGCCCCCCTGCCGCCCCGCCTCCTGGCCTGCCGCGCCGCCGCCGCCCGAGACCTCCCGGCCCTCGCCTCACGCTGCCTTCCTCCGCCCGGAGGAGCTCGTGCTTCGCCGCGCCCCCGTGCTCGCCCGCCACCGCCGATCTCTCGGCTGCCGGCTCCGCCTCGAGTCCTCAAGGCCTCGCCCAGCGGATCCGCCTCCCAAGCACCGGATCCGGGCGGCCCCACCTCGCCGGGCGCTCTCCCTCGTCCTCCGCCACCACCGCGTGCATCTCCGCGAGGTCCGGCCTGCATCGAAGTCCGTGCCATTCGGTTGACTTTCCCCCCTCCAATTTTCATCTAAGTCCCGAAAGCTGCAGTAATTTTGTTGCATTTTCGTAGCATGATATCTCTGCATCCGTAGCTCCGTTTTGGGCGTGTAATATGTCAAAATGTTCGCCTCGATGAGTAGATCATTTCATTCCATTGCATCATTTTCATTTGAGCTCATCTTGATGCCCGAAATGCTGTTATAAGAGTGCTATGTGATGTTAGTTTCTGATTTTTATCAGAACTTGCACTTTTGTCATTTTTGCCATGATTGATGTGTGCACCCTATGAACTTGAGTCCTACATGTGTTTTGTAATATGCCATGTCTTATTTACAGTGGTGTATGCCATGTATTTTTGTGATCAATGTGGTGACTAGCACAAGCATGCAAAGTAGGTGTCCTGATGTTGCTGATTTCAGCCCTGTTTAGCTGATATTTTGATGCCATGTTAACTTGATGCTACCGAGAGATCCATGCATATTTTGAGATACTTCAGTAAGGATGTTTTGTCATACATGTCTTGCTCTATCAATCCATGCCCTTTTTTGCAATTATGGAGTGCCATAGCTTGAGTCAATAGAGCTCTACTTTTGCTATCAAATGTTCCTGGCAGATTGTTTACATGTTATTCAATTTTGCCAAGGTTGTTGTGGTTGATCCATGTATGCTATCATATTGTTCTTGCCATGTATGTCTTCTATGCCATGTCTTCTTGATGTATGTATGCTTAGTTTATCATGTAAGGCTCTGTAGTGAGTGCATCGAGCTCACCAACATGCCTACTCATCGTTGTTCCTGCCATGTTTGAATCTGTAATATAACTTGCCATGTTTACATGGGTGCCATCATATCTTCTGATCCTTTTTGTCTTATGGTCACTAAAGGACTTTTGTTCTATGCTTTGAGTAGATTCATGCCATGCCTTTGTTTTCCATGATAAGTTCCTGTAACATGTTGTTTGATAGCTCTAAACATTGCAACCTGATGTTATTTCTGCCAATGCCTGAAACTGTTATTACTTGCAATCTTGCCATGTCATTTTGAGCATGTTCTAGTTGTTTCTGGAGATAGCTCAGTGTTCATGTTTTGTAATGCTTTACCTGTACATCATGCCCGTGCCTTTTGTTATTATGTTGAGGTCCTGTAGTATGTTGTTTTGATGCTTGCAATATGCTTACTTGCTGTTATGGACAGATTGTTGCTATAACTTGTATAGAGTGTATGTGTTGAACCGCTGTCTGCTTTTGAGTGTGCTCTATATGAAACTTGCTTGATTTTGCATGTAGCTTCATATTATCGTGTTGCATCCATGTTTTGAGGTGTTTGCTTGATGTTTGTATTTTGCATCAATGCCATGCTTATCTTGTTTTGCTCATATCTTCTAGGTCGTAGTTCAATTAAATGAACTTTATATGTAACTTGACTAGAATTTCGTAGATCATCGTGGTGCATCTTAAATTGCTGTTTAACAACTTGAACATAAAGTTATCCAGATCTGGACCAATTTCGAAATTTGCATATGAGGACTTACCGGAATTGTTATATGTTGTTCCGGCCTCATTTAAACTTGCCTTTGATGTGTTGCTCTTGTTTGCATCATCCCTTGCCATGAGTAGCCTCATCCTAGCTTTGTCATGCATCATGGTTGTTGTGCATCATGTCTTGTTCATGTGGAGTGTTTACTATGTTGTGTGCTTCTTCTTGTTAGTTCCGTTTACGTTGCGATCGTGAGGATTCGCTTCGCTCACGCTTGGTTCGGCTTCATCCGCTCATCTTCTTCATGGACTCGTTCTTCTTCCTTGGGGATTTCAGGCAAGATGACCGCTACCCTGGATCTCACTACTATCATTGCTATGCTAGTTGCTTCGTTCTATCGCTATGCTGCGCTACCTATCACTTGTTCCTCAAGCCATCCCAAATTGCCATGTCAGCCTCTAACCTTTTGCACCCTTCCTATGCAAACCTTTGTTTGGCTATGTTACCGCTTTGCTCAGCCCCTCTTATAGCGTTGTTAGTTGCAGGTGAAGATGAAGTTGTTCCTTGTTGGAACATGGAGATGTTGTTCCTTGTTGGAACATGTTTACTTGTTGGGATATCACAATATATCTTATTTAATTAATGCATCTATATACTTGGTAAAGGGTGGAAGGCTCGGCCTTATGCCTGGTGTTTTGTTCCACCCTTGCTGCCCTAGTTTCCGTCATATCGGTTTTATGTTCCCGGATTTTGCGTCCCTAACGCGGTCGGGTGATTTATGGGACCCCCTTGACAGTTCGCTTTGAATAAGACTTTTCCAAAGAAGGCCCAACATTGGTTTTACATTTGCCTCACCTAGCCTTTTTTTTCCCTTGGGAGTCGCGATCCCGAGGGTCATCTTTATTTTACCCCCCCGGGCCAATGCTTGTCTAAGTGTTGGTCCAAACTAGAGCCACTTGCGGTGCCGCCCCGAGGCAACTTGGGGTATCGTCGGTTGCCGTACGTAGTGTTCATCCGGTCGTGGCCTGAGACGAGATACGCGCGGCTACTATCAGGGTGTCGGCACGCCGGGAGGTCTTGCTGGACTTGTTTTATTACTGTCAGAATGTCTTGTAGCCGGGATTCCGAGACTGATCGGGTCTTCCCGGGGAGAAGGAATATCCTTCGTTGATCGCGAGAGCTTATCATGGGCTAAGTTGGGACACCCTACGCAGGTATAAACTTTCGAGAGCCGTGCCCGCGGTTATGTGGCAGATGGAATTTGTTAATATCCGTTGTAGTAAACTTGAAGCAAACTCTTCTAAAATACACCAACCGTGTAGCGTAATCGTGAGTGTCTCTTTTCGGGTTGATCGAGAGGAGAACACGGTTTCGTGTTATGTCGGACGAAGTAGGAGTTCAGGATCACTTCTTGATCATTACTAGTTGACGACCGCCTTTGTTTCTCTTCTCGCCTCAATTGCGTATGTTAGCCACCATATATGCTTAGTCGCTGCTGCAACCTCACCACTTTATCCCTTCCTTTCCCTTTTAGCTTTGCTAGTCTTGATACCCATGGTAATGGGATTGCTGAGTCCTCGTGGCTCACAGATTACTACACCACCAGCCAGCAGTACAGGTTTGCAATGATCATGACGTGAGAGCGATGTTTGCTTGTTGGAGTTCTTCTTCCGCTTCTTCTTCATCGGGGATAGGTTCCGTGTCGGCAGCCTGGGCTAGCAGTGGTGGATGTCGTGTGAGTTTCGTTTATGTTTCATCCGTAGTCGGATGTTGATCTTGTATCTGATGTTGATGTATTCTTGTGGCATTTGTGCCTTATGTATGTATCCCCATCTATTATGTAATGTTGATGTAATGATATCCACCTTGCAAAAGCGTTTCAATATGCGGGTCTATCCTTGGTGGGACCTTCGAGTTCCTTTTGGATAGGGTCGCATATTGGGCGTGACATCGGGCCGGGCATCTTGAGTAAGTTGTAGGCATGATGAGAGGCGGCCATGAACTTGGCGAGTGCTGGACGGCCAAGTATGCCATTGTAGGGCAATGGGAAGTCGGCAACGCCAAATGTGACCTCTCTCGCCTGAAGTTGAGCTCACGCCAATGTTACCGCAACGTGATCTTCCCTTTGGGCTTGCTCCTTCCGGGTTGATTCCTTGAAAGTACCAGTTTCTTCGAGCTCGCTGTCGTGGATTTGAAGCTTTTGGAGCACCGCAGAGAGATTAAATTCAGGCCGGCCCGCCGTCAACCAACATCTTTGTAACCTTGAGGTTGCGGATGGTTGGTGAGACCAACATCGGCAAGCACCCGACCGCTGTGATGCGATCGTGGTGGTCCTCAATGTCAAAAATGATGGGTGTGTTGGACCACTTCAGAGGTTTGCGCGACTCTATGGAGGGTTCTACTGCATTAACCTCACGCATCCATTGTTTGAGTTGGCGGTGCGAGGTATGCGCAGAAGCACCACCGCCAACGCAAAGGACCTCTGTTGCCTTTTTGAAACTCTTGCTCGCCCTGCTTCATCGCCTTCCATGTCTTCGCCCTCCTCATCTTCATCTTCTTCCTTGTCGCAGCCACGGGAGGTTCTGTCTCTCTGCCGCTGCTTGGCTTTGCTGGCGCCTCCCCGACCGGGTCTCTTCTTACTTGCTGCACCTGCACCTTCTTGGGCCTTCTCCTTGTCTCGCCGCTCGTACTCAGCTCTCTATAGCTCAACAAGCTGCTCGACTTTCTTGCAGCTCTGGAGATCGTGGCCCTTGGTGCGGTGGATTTTACAGTACTGCTTGTTGGAGCTGTCAGGCTTGGCGGCGGCCGCCACAGCTTGGCGGTCGGCGTCAATGGCAACCTCCTTGCCGGAGCCACCAGCCTTGGCTTTGTTGGTGGCACCATCCTTGCCGGACTGCTTGACAACTAGTACTTCTTGGTTTTTCTTCCTCCTGTTGTTTCGCCGCCGGCTCATTCTTGCCGGGGCGATCCCATCACTGTCAGACTCTGCTCCCACATTCTCTCCTGGGAGTCTTCTTCCTTCTTCGGCGCGTGCACACTTGTCGGCCAGTATGAGCTCACCGACGCCTTTCACTTTGCACATCGCCATCTCCTCCTCATCATGCGGTTTCACACATTCGATGGAATGCACCGATCACCTCGGCAGGTGGACGCCGGGGATGTTGTAGTGCACTCGATCAAATCTTCAGATGAACTTGCGCAGAGACTCTCCTCCTTTTGGGCAAGCAGGTGGAGATCACTCTCCTGGCCATGAGGCTTGTGGTCACCGTGAAGGCGCCAACAAACCGGTGGCACAAATCTGCCCAAGAAGAAATAGAGCCATCCGGCAAGTGCATGAGCCAAGATCTGACGCTTGGCTTGAGCACCGTGGGAAAGTAGTTGGCGAGATCTTGTCGTCTCGCCCCCCGCAGCTTGCACCGCGATGGTGCAGATGCTAAGGAACTCCGATGGTGTGTCCTGCCATCATACTTTTCTCGCACATCTGGTTTGAAGTTTTTCTTGTCGGGCCACCGGACTTGCTGCTCTCACGAGTGAACACAGGGCAACCTATCACAGACGGCAAGTCGCCTGGTTCCCCGGTGCATGCATATCGACAAAGGCCCGGCGCGTTGGTCGATTGACGCGCTTCTCGGGCGCCGATACGGGTTCGAAGCGCCTTCTTCTTGCCGTTTTCGGAGAACTTGGCGCTGGTCGCGACGAGCTCATGGATCCGGACGACGCAGTGGAGTCGCTGTCGAGGTGGATCCGACGAGTCGGCGATCTTGGCCTTCGGAAGGGAGTGTACGGTGTGCACCTCGCAAGTCTCGCCGCCATCAGCTCGCGCCTTGTTGCCTCGCCGCTGCCGCGGCACTTTCGTTGTCGTGGGACGCGCCGCTGGCGGCCGATGAGACTCGAATTGTGGCCTCCATTCGTCGACCTTATCGGCCGTTGAGGGTAATCTAGAAGTAACCGAGCTTTGCCAAGGCTTCCGCTGGTGTGGTTGGCGGCAACGGCGCACGGAGCGAAGAACGGATGTGCTCGACTCCTAACCGTTAGGAGGAGAAGCGCCTCGCCCAAGCGATCAGATTCGCTTCGCACCAAAGATGTGGGGTGCATGCAGGTCTCGAGGGCCTCGGGATCCTCCAGCTTGGCCTTGATCCAACGAGTGTATGGTGCCGCGAGCATCATGATGCTGTCGGTCCCGCGCCTCCTGCGAAGGACGCGGTGCGGACTCGGACGCCGACGCCTGTGCTGCCTTGTCCTTGGATCTGGCGGCATTGTGGGCTCCCTCGATGACGCCGGTTCCTCCGCCAGCGTTTCCCCCACCGCCTGACAGCTCCGGTGGTGGTGGGTTCGATGTGGACGGCTCTGCTACTGCCGAAGGCTTCTTCTTCGGCGCCATGCTGACGAAGATGTCGATGAAGTTGCTCGTGTGACCGCCGGATCGGGTTCACACAGCCTCGACGCCCCCTACCTGGCGCGCCAAAGATGTCGGGGAGGAACTGGTCGTGTCCCACGAGCACCTACGGGACCTGGGTCCCTTGTGGTTCGGAGGGGGGCGGAGATTTCACAAAGAGCGGATCGAGGCGATGCACACGAGCGGGTTTACCCAGCTTCGGAGCTCTCCGGAGAGATAATACTCCTACTGCTGCTTTGTGGATTATCTTGTATTCTTGCTAGGGAGCATTGGAAGCTACAAAACCTAGCCTGAGTGTGCTCTCGTATGAGTAGGATGAACTAAGCCGGAGCTGGACTGAACCCCTTCTTCGTTGCACTTGGGCCTCCTTTTATAGGCACAAGGGGTCACCACATATGCCAAGTAGACAAGGGTAAAATGGTAAAAACATAGGTTGGTACACCGCTTGTACAAAGGTACAAAGATGATCTATACCTAACTCGACGGCAAGGGACAAGAGTCATCAATGCTGCCTCGCCTCCCGAACAAAGGTAACAGGACCGCTGCGCGCTCCGCTTGCCACGATGGTAGCCTGTCGGCGCCGCTTATCGCTGCTCCCGCTGGCTGCACAGCCCGCCGACACGCTGCAGCTTGGGAGAGCCCCTGTGGTGACACGCTGGCGGGTGAGCTGGAGCGAGATGAAGAGAGGTTGCCCACCCCGCAAGCGCCTTGCCGCGGCAGGAACCTTGTCGCGCTTTGGGGCTTGGCGCCCACTGCCTTCCCGCAAGCTCCTCTTGCCGGGCCTTGTTTCCTTCGTGCTCGAGTGGCCTTCCCGGCAAGCTCCTCTTGTCGGGGTCTTGCTTACTTTAGTTTTAAACGGCTCCAAAGGAGCGGCTGAGGGTCTTGGCGGTCATCGCCAGCCTCGCCAGTGGCGCAGAATCGTCCGTGCACGAGTTCAGGATACTAGGGTACCCCTACTCTAGTACACCGACAGTTTTGTGCAGTTTTGATGAAATGTCACACGGGCAACGTTTCTATATTTCAGTGGGACTACACAAAGTGAGATTGGTTTTGCTCTATCCTCCTCATCCAACTTTGAGGCTAATCTTCTCCAACTATTTGCTTAACCTTCTCCAACTAGTTAGTCTTAAGAGAGACTGCAAAGGTGACCGGCTTCTATTTATGTGTTTATTGTTTCATCAACAGTCCTCTATTATTGTAATCACACTTACTCGTTATCTTTGGAACAAGGACGCTCAACTCTATTTTAGCAGAACTGCGAAAAATGATCAGAATGTTGCATGCTCCCGACAGCTACTTTTTCCCAACTTGCCTTGTTGATTTAGACAGAGCTGGTGGGAGGTTGCTTCCAATGAAAGCATGGATCGATTTTAATTTAACACCTTATCGCAACTTTGTCGTCAGTAGTTATGTAAATATTTGCTCTGATCTACTAATCATTGAGATGCATTAGCAAGGAAGTTAGTTTTTTAATTTTTTTCCCGAAAGAGCATGTATATTAGTTTCCTTTCTAGTATTTGATTGATGTTGTAACAAGACAACCTTCCAGCTGGCAAGACACACGAAACAAAAGCTGAAAGCTTTAGAGCATTGTACAATTTTATGTTGCTGGAAAATTATTTATATACGTCAATTATGTAAACAAATGCCGGAACCTTGATAGCATTGCCAGAAGCCATTCAACATCCGGGTCCATGTGCCATGCACCAAACACAAACCGCCTGGGAGACTCAGCCCGGTTGTTCCGCCGCACTAATAGCGAGTAGTGAGTAGTCAAATCATAATCCCCGCCTGTCCCACTATAAGTAGCTCAGAAGAAGAAACCATCAAATACGCTCTTCTTTGAATCTGCTCATACTAGTATGAAGGTGCAAAACCAAGTCCGCGTATGGTATGTCGGTCAACACGCTTCCTCTTGGCATATCACTGACACGTGGGACCAGAGTGTGAGAAAAACGATCTCAATTGACGGCAAAGTGGCCAACCTGCCGCTAGGTGTCACACGGAGGCCAAGATATATTAGAGCATGGCTGATCGATGTCATCATTACATGTTCGATGTTTTTTAATAGTAGAATTGGGCTGCCGTTTTCCGCACTTCTCCCAAATAAATGTGTACTTTATCAGAGATTAAAATAAAATAAGAGTGCTGACGCTCCACCATGCGGTTACTAGTACCTGTATACTAGTAGTAATGTACTACTCGTACTACTAAACCTTGTGCTTGGCTCTTCGCCTCTTTGGGAATTCGAACAATGATGGTACTATGGTGTATGCCTTTGGCAATCTGACACCGAATGAACTGCTCCACCACCTGGGCGAGGGTAGGTTGCATTAGTCAAAAGCTTCTCCTTGTTCTACGAGCCACCACGCTTGAGGTAGGAGTACTAGAGGGAGAGGGTGTAAGCAAGCTTCACCTTGTCCTGCAAGCTTCTCCTTCTTCTACGAGTTCACGGGACACACCAAAGTAGTGCTAGTCCATACCGCCTCGTTTCTGGTTAATATGGCTTAATGTTTTTATGGGTAAATGAGAGAACTTTATTCATATATAAGCATTCTTAGGACAATCAGCCAAGAGACTGGTCACTAGGAAGTGAGGTACCCCACAAAAAAGCAAGCGAGGTGTTTCATTAAGGCAACTTTCGGTCACATCCAAAGGGCAGCAAGCACGGTTCGCACAAAGATGCGTCGCAAGGCTTGTTGACCTGTTCACATGCACAATAACAAAAAAAGAGAAAATATTACTGAGCGCTCCTATTTCTAACAGGATAGAAGCCAGAAATGAGCGAGAATTTTTGCAAGTGTTCCATGCAATCAACTTCCATTATCACATGAGAGAAGCCTCGAAGAGAAGCAAATGTGTTGAAGATTGCTTTATCACAGTTTAAAATAAAATAATGCCTCCTTTGGTTCATAGGGTAGGAATGTTATAGGAATATGAAAATCATAGGAAGTGAGATGACATGCATCTCAATTCTGATAGAGAAAGAGATGTCATTTGATGCATAGGATAGGAAATTTTTCATTGATTCTTAAGTAATGTTTTTTTCCTCCAAAATGTGAAGGATTGATTCCTTTAATACATAGGAATAGGAATCCATTCCTACAAACCAAGGGTCTTGAAAGGAAATTTTCCTTTGCAAATCCTATCCTATAGAAATCCTATGAAATTCCTACAAACCAAATAGGCATAACAGGGCAGACGCTCCACCATGCCGTTCCTAGTAGTAGCTGTATACATAATAAGTACTATTGTAGTAAACTTTGTGCATCGCTCTTCGCCTCTTCGGGAAGTCGAACAATGAGGTACTAGTGCAATGTATGCTTCTAGCAATCTGACACCGAATTAATTGTTGCACGTCCACCGTCTGAGCGAGGGAGAGCTTGCATTAGTCAAAAGGTTTTCCTTGTCTTGCGAGCCACAGCGCGCAAGGTTCTCCTCATTCTGCAAGTTCACGGGACACAACAAAGTAATGCTAGTCCAAACTGCCTCCTTTCCAGTTAATATGGGTTAATTTGAAACAAGATAAATACACTAGTTGTCACTGTATATTTGTAAAAATACGGTTAGTGGACTTCGTAATACGCTCATTGTAGGCAATATATACATTTTCTGGTGTTTATACGGTCACTAGCTCACCCTGGCTGAGTATGTGTGTGCATGCAAGTGTAGGTTGAGCACTTGACCGTAACCTTGTGTGTTCCATCGTATGCTCAGACATGCATGCATTAGGGCGTCGCGTGCGTTTTTGCGTGCATGTGCACGTGTGACTGTTGCATGCATGCACGAGGTTGTAGTCCCTCGCATTCACATGTTCATATGTCAATGCTTTGTCAAAATGTTGCATGCAAGGTTTAATCATTCGTTGTTTACGCATGCATTCCTGATATTAATACATTGGTAAAGACAATTTCTTGAGGAAAACGAGCCCATGAATTGAGTACAAAGGGGACCAATAAACCAGGACAAAGGGAGTACTAGTAGTGAACCGGAATGAGGGAGTAGGTACGTAAGAACGAGCAGTAACAAAATTCCTCTATGCGCATGGTGTCTACATGTCATACAAGAAAATAGAGATAGATACATGTGAGACTCAGGAACGGTCATACACGTAGGGGGAGTACGTGTAGGGGCCACTCAGGAGTAGTCAAATCACACAGTAAGTTAGTCGGACGAAGCAACCATCATTTCACTCTTCAATGACACGTATGCAATATAAAAAGGTTGATATTGAGAGAAAAAGAAAACTGCTCCACTATATATGCACTAGCAGGAGCCTAAGCTACAAGCCTGCTTGCTTGGGTTGCTTTCTTCACAAGCATACAACGATGGTGGCCACACCGCTGGTCACAGATCCGGCCTGATCCCGCCACCGGTGGAAGCGGGCGATGTTCTGCATAGACGCGGTCGAGAGTGGCGAGAAAGAAAACCCACTGTCGGTGCGTGCCGATCGGGGGTCCCCGTGGTATGGGTTTATGCCGCCTCACACCGGCCTTCTAGCTACACCCTGACGTCCCAGGTACAACTTCCTTTTGCAGTCGGCTTGTTCCATAGCCACAGCTCCCCACGTAGCTCCATCTCCATGTTGATCTTTCTATACTTCTACCGGCTTCGATTTTTGATGAGTTTATGTCTCATGAACTAGTGCCACTACTATTATTCTGATCAAACTTCTTTAATATGTTTTCCAACAGGGATGCTCAGCTCGATTTTAGTGGAACTGCACAACAGCATCGTATGATCCGAGGGTGCCAGGCTTCTTTCCTTCAACATGTTCTTCCTAGCCAGGAAATTAAATCCTGATTAGGGTTTCGGGTTTAAGTCGTAGAGACCCCATCAATAGTATTTTTGTACACACTCTCACAACTTTTGTCTTTAGTTGTGAAGTAAGTATTGGATATGATCTGGGAATCATTGAGATGCATCAGCATGCGTGTTAGTTTTCCTTTGTATTTAATGGAATTTTGTAACCGGGCAACCTTGGAGTCAGGATACATACATGAAACAAAATCTAAGAAAGCTTCGTACTCCCTCCGGTCCTTTTTTGTATGCGTATAAGGCTACTCATAGTGGGGAGTATCATATACTAGTATCATGCATAAATTACATAGGGTGCTATTAAACCAAGATGGAGGTAGTATGTAAGAGTGTATGGTGGGTCATGTAGTAAAATGTAGTAGTACTTTCTTGTTGACTATTACATTGGCTATAGATGACATGGCAACATGTTAGCCATCAACCAGCTTCATTACTACAATGCTTAAGGCATGGTTGCAGACAGAGAGAGAGAGAGAGAGAGAGAGAGAGAGAGAGAGAGAGAGAGAGAGAGAGAGTCGCATCTCATGCATGCAAAACCGGAGAGAGAGAGAGAGCTGCATGGAGATAGATCTAGTGAGCCTACATCCAAAGAGATGGAGAGAGGAGTACTTTGCATGTGCGTAACTACCCAACATTTCCTCAAAAGCAAACCCGGGCGCAAAATAGTCTATACACTCTGGTGTATAGTAATTTTTTCTTGGCATGCAGGCTGTCCAAGGAATATGGTGATAGTGGGAGGTGGGCCATGTAGTCACTGGGCTGCCGTGCTTCGTACTCCTCCGATATAGGAGTGGAGAAAGTTAGTTTTATCACTGCATAAATGAATAAAAGTGCAGACACTCTACGACGCTCTACCACCGCAGTAATAGTGACCAATGAGCCGTCCAATCACATAGACTCGGTAGTTAGTTGGACAGAAGAAGCAAACCATCACTCTTCATTGAATCCGCTTCTCCCTCATGCAGTATTGTAATCTTTTGGAAACCAACGTTTCACTTTGTTGGATCGCGCCATCTAGCAAAACCAATGTTTAAATCACGTCTGTCGCGTTCGTGTCTCACCCTCCCCCACCGCACATGGTCGCTTGGCATGCCAATCACCGCAAACTGAGTATACGCAAACTTTCTCGCCTGCTTGTTGATGGATCGCGCCATGGAGTACTAGCACTACTGGAGGAGGGAGGGGAGGACAGCTAGCTGTAGCACGGACTCCCAAGAATTTTTTACATGCATGTCATGGGTGGTCGTCACTAGCACAATGAGGTGCTATACAAACCGTTTTTAACCCCTTTCCGCGACGGCCTTCTGAATCGTAGCCTAGTGAGTGACTGCGATAGGGGGGTCCTTCCGACATGACCCAGAAACCATCGGGGATAGGCTCTCCTGGCACACACGCTCAGCAAAATGAGGTCGTGTGCGACGGGCGAGCGATCAAATACAATTATACAGGCCCAATCGATTCCGGTTGTAAGTGCATCCTACACAGTAAGTCCCAAACAAACGTTTCCACTTGTTATGTACATTCCACACAGTCGAACCAAGGAATAAATTTCCGTTCTTATGTACATCCCACACATTCAATCCAGGGAAAACATTTCCGTTCGTATGTACATCCCACACAGTCAATCCTGGGAAGATGTTCCCGTTCATATGTACATCCCACACAGTTTTACGTATAGGCTCATGTGAGATAGGTGTAAATATCACACATGCTCTACCTCAGTTAACCGTTTGCTTTTATTCAACTACATCACACACGATTTGATGAAGAAAACTATGTGGCATTGGGCTATCTATCACAAGCGCTTTTACTGCTAGAACCGTTTGGAAAGTTCCATGATCCATTTAGCAGGTTTATTAGCTTACAATTAATAATTCCAGTATTACACAAATTCACCTTTTATATCAAACAGTTGTTTGCCAATTTCATATTAGGCGCATAAATATATTTTAACATCACCAGTACGTTAGCTACCTGAAAATAGCACAGTACAACATATAGCTAGTTCAGCTTCATAAGAACAACATTAGAACAATATTAGAACAATATATTCATTTCCCTAATAAAGATCATCCAGGCTCGTCTTATCCACCTCTGCTTTCAGTTCAGTAAGAACATGTTTTGCATTGGCCAACTGGAAAAGTGCCTCCTCCTTCGCCAACACCATCTTAGCAAAGTCTAATTTAAAAAATCTGAGCTCATTCTCCACCTTCCTCTTTTTATCCCTCATCTTGAAATATTCTCCAGTGTTGACAACACTTTCTCTAAGCCTACCACTGTTCTCTTCCTCATATATGCTCCAGAGCTTTGCTAGGCACATCTTCAAAGATTGTGACCACTCTTGATCAAGCCACTCCAGGTAAGAACACTTCTGTTCATCCTATAGTATTTAGAACTAGATCAGTAACAATTGAAGGGGAAATGGGTTTATAGGAACATAGAAAATCACCAATACTTATTTTGAAAAACTGAAGAAATAGTTAAATATGATATATCTTCTCAAAAAGATCAATGTGCAAATGAATTAATTGCTACTAAGACAACTACCAAATTCTGATACATCAGAAGCTATAATTAACTACAACAATGCTACAAGTTCTTACTCATGTACTATACATAACAAATTGAACATTTTATGAGGAAGCTAAATATAACTGCAACAGCATAGCGACATTGTTTGGATGACAACAAATTGATTCCTAAGGTGTGTACATGCACAAATTTAGTAACATAGAACTAATAGCACCAAGGCCATCCACTATGTATGACAAGACCGGTGTAAAGACGACTGTTGCTACATTTCGCACCGGTGCCCTGCACTGGCGAGCTGATGCAGCGGAAAAAAATCAGGGACACGGACTTCGGAGCATATAGTTGCTCTGATGCCCAGTTCCTTCATGCCATAAAGATTAAGTATTTTACTGCTTGGCTGCTCGGATGTGTGGACCAAAGTTGGCTGCACAAAGTGCTAAAGCGATGCCAAATAATTTTCTAATGGCACCGCTGATGAACTGCCAACATTCGTAGATAATAGGTACAAACTGTGACACTGTCTTAGGATGCGTTTGGTTGAAGGTGTGGTATGAATGGGTTGGGACCGTGACAGTGTCTGAATCACATCTAACAAATGATTTGTAACAAAGAAAGTGGGGCTAACCTTCTCTGCACATTCCAAAAACTTTGTCCCACTGTCCACAGATTGAAACGCAACTAGCTTCATGCATGGAGATTGATGGTGACAACAAGCAGATAGATCTTCAGCCGCCCCACTCCATTCATTGCAACTGATGGTCCTAGGGAGCTACAAGAGGAAGAAATGACTCAAATCGACCGCCGGGATAAAATCCTTCATTCCAAGTCATAGCTTGAGAGAGAAAAGAGAGGCATTCACTAGTAGAAAACGGGTCTATTGTCCCGGTTCATAAGGGCCTTTAGTCCCGGTTCTAGAAACCGGGACTAAAGGCTCTCCATTGTATAGGGTTTCCGGCACTGGAGCAGACGAGCCGGCAAAGCTTAAGGAGGAAGACTTAAATAGACTCACAAATTTTCATCGCAAATGGTTCCTACAAAAAACGGTGTGTGATGTTGTTGATATTTTTTATTAGCTATGAAAGATGAATTTGGAGTAAAGTGGCAATGGATGGTGTCGGTCTCAAAACCGGCGGATCTCAGGTAGGGGGTCCCGAACTGTGCGTCTAGGCGGATGGTAACAGGAGACAAGGGACACGATGTTTTTACCTGTGTTCGGGCCCTCTCGATGGAGGTAAAACCCTACTCCCGCTTGATTAATATTGATGATATGGGTAGTACAAGAGTAGATCTACCACGAGATCGTAGAGCCTAAACCCTAGAAGCTATCCTATGGTATGATTGTTGTTCGTCCCCACGGACTAAAACCCTCCGGTTTATATAGACACCGGAGAGGGCTAGGGTTACACAGAGTCGGTTACAATGGGAGGAGATCTACATATCCGACGCCAAGCTTGCCTTCCACGCCAAGGAAAGTCCCATCCGGACACGGACGAAGTCTTCAATCTTGTATCTTCATAGTCCAGAGTCCGCCAAAGGTTATAGTCCGGCTATCCGGACACCCCTAATCCAGACTCCTCGAGCTCCCGAACCAGGCTTTAATGACGACGAGTCCGGCGCGCAGATTGTCTTCGCATTGCAAGGCGGGTTCCTCCTCCGAATACTTCATAGAAGATTTTGAACACAAGGATAGTGTCCAGCTCGCAAAACAAGTTCCACATACCACCGTAGAGAGAATAGTATTTGCACAATATAATCACTGACGATTCCGTGAGCATGACATCACACCACAGCCAAGTCTTTATTCAAATCGCTTTTACTTGTCCCACCTCAGTAGCGTTTAGCGAGGCGGTTTCCTTGGCACGCCTTGTCGAAGGTAGATCGTGTCCCCTTATTCCAGGATTCTCATCAATATGGGCGTGGGTAACCCAATCGTGCCTGTTGGTATGTCTCCTCAATCAAAGGCGAGTCCCAAACGGTCACGGGGAGGGCTCTTGGTATTCAACCTCTTTATAAAGAGACCAAGGCTCTACTCCTTTCTTTCAATCTCAATCAAATCAGCCTCTCACCTCGAGTTCCAACACCCAAAGCTCCAGATTCAAGCGCTTCGGACCTTCGATGATGTCCGGCTCCGACCTTCAAGGCCTGTGGATGCCTTCCTCCGTTACGGAAGAAGACGTGCTAAGGCTAAGAGATGCTAGGTATCTAACCGGCGAAATCCCGCATAGGCTGCCTGCTCAAGGGCAGGTTATTCCCACTCCCAAGCCTGGCGAGAGCGTGGTGTTCGCGTCTCATTTCCTTCGGGGGCTAGTCTTCCTGACGGACCCCTTCCGGAGGGGGCTTTTTTTATTATGGGCTGGAATTTCACGACTTGGCTCCGGAGTCCATCCTCCACATCTCATCGTTCATTGTCATGTGCGAAGCCTTCCTCCGTATTACTCCTCACTTCGGATTGTGGCTTAAGACCTTCAAA
The DNA here is from genome assembly GCA_021605205.1 of Aegilops longissima. Taxonomy (NCBI): domain Eukaryota; kingdom Viridiplantae; phylum Streptophyta; class Magnoliopsida; order Poales; family Poaceae; genus Aegilops; species Aegilops longissima. Next base: position 5,432 of record JAHIAM010004172.1, on the reverse strand, counting down.
GTAGAGCTGAAGATGATCGAGCGGCAGCACGCGGAGTGCGGAGGTGCTGTTATAAGCAAGAATGCTGACGCTCCATGGCCCGAGGGCTCTTTTCAAGAGGAGTTCAGCTTATGGCAACGAGAGTGGTTTTATATCACAGCTCCCAGGGGCACCAAGTGGGTGGCACTACCTTCCTTTCGCTCGGGTCCCCCACCGCAGCTAGCGTCATGGGTCAATAAAGGGTTTAACTGGGGGCCGTCCAAGGACGTGCCCTTGTTGCAGGGCCGCATTCGAGATCTCCTAGAAAGAGACATCAATCTGGTCGTAGTGACGCAGTCATGTTGATTCACGCACCTCGCTCGAAACGCCGCCCTCCGCCTGTGGGAGTTTAATCCGAGGGACCACGAGCCCTCCAACATTTTACGGGCGCGACACCCATGGAGATGTACAAATTGTTCTTCGGATCACAAGCAATGTGTCCGGACTCGACCGAGGACGCAGTTCTGAGCTGCAATCACCCAGATACTCAAGTAAGTAGCCCTGTACCCGGACACACTATCCGTATATTTATCATAAAATTGCCTTTAAACGAGTTGTCCCTTAAACAAGGGTGGATAGCGAAAGCAAAGCTTATCAGGTGTCCGGCCCCCCTCCCTGAGACCACGCCAGATCCCGTGTTAACCAGGATGCTGGAGGTTGCGCCTTTGGAAGAAGGCGAAGGGGGGAACAAGGAAGTTACCGCCTCCCCGTAGGAGGCTGTCAGGAAAGGAGGAATCAGGAATTCCTCTATCCAGGGGAAGAAGAGGACCGCCTCTGAAGACCCGGAGACCATGGTCTCAAAGCGGGGGAAGAAATCTTCGTCAGAGGGTCCTGCGCCTGGGGATGCCTCGGCCGCACTGTGCACCCAAGGGGATCAGCCCTCCACCGAGCCGTAAGTAGAGAGGGGAGTTTTAAAATGAGAGACATCCATGTTCTGCTTCTAAGGAAGATAACCGAAATTTACCTTGTAGTTCGGATCTAGCCCTTCTCAGCAGAGCTCATCTTCCGGGGATCTTCGTCCGGAGATGATGGAGAGCGAACGCCCCATCGCTGCCGCATCGCTTATGCAGGCGGGCGACCCTGAGGTGTCGTCACGGAGGGTTTCTCAGAATCCGGCAGGACCGAAAGGCAATCGTATGGCCCCCCGAAGCCCTCCATGTCCGACCTTAGAAAAAGGCCATCGGACGAGTCCGGCACCGTCCGGTGTACGGTCGGAGGAGCTGAAGGATCTGCTCGGGCGAGCGTCTATCTCAGAAGAACACCGTGCATTGATGTGTATGGTGATTGAAAGGATTTCGTCATGCGGAGAGCTGGTTGTAGAGGCCGCCAGAGTTTATCGACAGGTTTTGAGGTACGCAAAATGATGTACCTTTTGATAGTTCCGCATATATAAGATGCGCCATGTGTAGATAGTAGCCCCTGAGACTCTGTGCGTTGTCAAAAATGACGGCACGCCAAGGATCATAATCCTGTGTATAATATGTCGCCTTCCTATGTAGGTGGCGGCGTCCGTGGCTAGTCAGATCGATGGATTTGCCGAGCTAAGCGGCAACTTGACGTGGCGATGCCGACATCGCGCTTGTCAACAAGCGGCTTGACGAGGCACAAGGTATGTATTCAAGACACCTGGTAAGAGGAGCTTGATGCCCGTGATCTTACAACATGTGTGCTTGATGCGATGGTGCCGCTGCCATGGAGAACCTTCGGCGAACTTGCCCGAGCCAAGGAGCAGGCCAGAAAGTTTTATAGGCGGTCAAGAGCTGAAAGTTTAACAGGCTGCTCATCGCCAAGCAAGAAGGAAATGGCCGAGATGGCTGTGAAGTTGAAGAATGCTGCCGATCGCTGCAAGCTTCTTGAAAAAGAAGATCGGGCGAACAGAAGGACCTAGAGAAGGCCACTACTAAGGCCAAGGATGCTCTCTCTGCGATGAAAGCTATGAAGGAGGAGCTACATCAGGCCGAGATATCGCGGTACCGAAAGCCCTTTATGCTGTGGATGGAGTTCGGGATCCTAAATATGCTCCGCTGGACCAGCTGTGGAGTGCGGCGACACTTATCTCGAATTGGTGGCGAAAAGCCGGACGCGCCGTAACACTTCCGAGATCGAAGGATCACGGCGGAAAAGCTTTTTTGGTCGCAGTTCCACAATCCAGAGCGCCCACTTCCATTAACCGATCGTTTGGCCGCATCGGTGGAGTTGAATAGGTTATCCGGACTCGCCATGAAGTATGTCGTGAGTCATCTGTGGCCGAAAAGGCCCGAGCCGAAGAGTTATTTTAGCTTGGTGCAGCAGTTCCTTGGTGCGGTGTCGCATATCAATGCAATGAAGAGGTCAGCGTGCATAGAGGGTGCACGGATGGCTCTTGCCCGTGTCAAGACATACTGGGTGGAGATGAAGGCCATCGCTGCTGCATCCCAAGATTCGGACGGGAGCCGAGTACCTGTCGAGCACTATTTTCAGGAAGTTCTGCAGGGTGCTCGCTTAATAGAGACGCAGGTTCAAGGATATTATGTTCAATAACATGTATTATTGTAAAACAATGTTTTGAGGGAATAGAAAAGCTTTTTATACTTGTGCCTTCAAGAATTAAAATACCTCAGGCGGCCGTTAATGTATATGTGTATATAACCTGAAAGATGGCAGTCTTGCTTCAGCCCCACGCATATAATGCGTAGGGTGTTCGCAAAAGACGCATTTTCACACTTGATCCAACGCCTTGGTCCTATTAAGGAGGTGATAGCGCGCTTAACTAGGCAACCGGACTATAATGCTTTATCACTTTCACTTAGCCATAGGAGTTTGACAAAGGCTACTATATAGATTCCTAGGGGCACCGCAGCCACCGAATTCGGGCTGTGTGCCTGGCCGGGAAATGGCCCTTCGTTAATGCGGAGGAATCCTAAAGATTCCGGCGGGTCATCGAGTGGTTGACTAGTCTCACGCAATATCATGATAGTCAGTTTTCGGCTTTCTCTACTAAGGTGCTCTCCTGGTCGAACCGGGGCACAATCGCAGTAGTTCTCCTGGTGCCGCCTTAGCCGATAGAGCGGAACGTAAGGCAGCAAAACACAGGAGCCGGGCAAACCCAACATTTGACCAAAGACATGATTCGGAGCTGATGCATATAAGGCCAAACTCGCGACGCCGAACACTCCCTAAGGTATTCGGTCTTTCTAAAAACGGGCTAAACAACGCCCTTGGTAATAAGCCCCTGGTGTCTAGGTACGCAAAAATTCGAAGCGGGCTACATGCCAAGATGCCAGCCTCCTCCTCGGTTATACCAAGAAACCGGGGGATGTGTATCAACAAGAGACAGTGAAAAAGGTTTACGCAGGGTCTTAATCTAAAAAAGAATCTTTGAACGGGTCCTCATCGCATGTCTCGCTGCTGTCTCCATTGTGCCGTATCCTGGACGGGTGTAGCACGGTGTTCATCTGTAAAAGAGAGGAACTTAGTTGAAAAAGATCGTGCGAATATGTATGTTATATTAAATAACAAAGTATAATTCAAAAAATGGGTAAAATTGAGCTTTATTGTCTCTTGTTGTACATGCGCGGAGCCCTTTGTATGGCAGTATGCGGCTAGTAAGCCCTTGTATGTTTACGCCGGACTCGGTTTAGCCATGTCCGGGGTCTGGAACGACCTGTTTAGGTGCTTTGATTAGTGAAGCCGGTTTAGTGTGTGGCTGGCAAGGCCGCACAGCCTTCTTCGCGCCGAGGAACACTCGATATTTCCCTTTAATGAGATGATGCCTCATGGACCGGCATTTTAAGCGTAAGAGATGCATAATGCGGTATTGTGTTAAAGCGGCGTAAAGCTTGGCCCCAAGAGTGCTTGATAGCTACTTGTAAATGGGGCGATGTGGAAGGTTAGCTATTCACAGGCGGAAGTTGTCGAGGAGCCGAACATAACTTCTAGCAGAGAGAACCCGCATAATGGGCATCTGGCCTCCTGGCGTTACTCCTTGAAAGGAAGTGTTGCTATGGCTAATTTTTGTTGGGTTTATCCCCATTTTATGGATTGTGTCCTGATATAGCAGGTTTAGACCACCGCCACCGCCCATTAGGACTTGTGTAAAGTGGAGTCCGGCTAATTATTGGATCTAATATCAAGGCAGTCCAACCTGCGCTCGGATACTTCTAGAGTAATCCCGATGGTCGAAGGTGATTGGTTTTAACAACCAGTGGTGGGACTCTCTCTCGATAGGCCGCATGGCGCGTATCTCTATAGGCGCCACTCTGTTTTTCCCTTTTGTCACATGAAGTGAGTTTATTGTTTTGACTTCTTGTGGGAAACTCTTTTGTTTTCCGGTGCTCTTCTTGTGGGGTTCGTCATCGTCCTCGCTTGGTGTGTCAAGCCCCTTGTGTTCGGTGTTGAGTTTGCCGGATTGCTTGAATACCCAACAATCTCTGTGGGTACGGTTTGCAGGCTTCCCAGGAGTACTGTGGATTTGGCATATCTAATCCAAGATATTTTTTAGGTTAGATAGCTCGTCCCTGTTATCCTTGATGGGCAGCTTTTTCTGATTCTGCCAAGAGCTTTTGAATCCGGCGTTGACTGCCGTGCTCGTCGGGCTGTTTCTTGGTTCGCGCTGGTCCTTGTTGCTAAGGCGCGTTTCCGCTTCCATCCCTAACTTCGGATGTACTTGGGTCGCTGGTATCAGATCTCACCAACCAGCTATCCTTTCCGCGCTGTAAAAGCGGTCATGAGGCTTGTTAATGCGGCCATTGTTCTTGGCTTTTCTTGGCCGAGGTGTTCGCGCAGCCATTCGCTCCTCGAACGCTGTGTTTGAAAGCTGCTAAGGCTTCAAGGCCCCGGACAATGACTATCTGGTTCTTTTTAGTAAGAAATCTGTTCCAGAGTTTCCGGGCTGACTCTCCGGTTGTTGAGTTATATGACTTAAATCGCTCGCATCCGGAGGTCCGACATAGGTCCCTTGAAAATTTGGTTCAAAAGCATCCTCGAGCTCTTCCCAACTTCCAATGGTGTTTTCGGAAGGCTTTTAAGCCAATGCCTGGCTAGCCCTTTGAGCTTGAGGGGTAAGTATTTTATGGCGTGGAGGTCGTCTCCTCTGGCCATGTGTATGTGGAGGATATAATCCTCAATCTAGACTCCAGGGTCTGTTGTTCCGTCGTATGCCTCTATGTTTACGGGCTTGAATCACGCTAGAAATTCATGGTCTAGCACCTCATCGGTGAAACATAGGGGGTGTGCGGCACCCATGTACTTGGGTGTGCCGTGTTGTTCGGATATTTTTTGTGTTGCATTGCTTTCTAGAGCTTGCTTTCTTGGCCCGTAGATAGATCTGGCTGGGCCATCTTTGTGATGTGAATCCTTGGGTGGATCGCGTGCTGGCTTGGGTGCAGCGCCGTTAGCCGCTCTATGTTTCCCATGGGGTTGTTTATCCGACCGGT